>JAVTVY010030918.1:0-124545 GCA_036873755.1 Hanleya hanleyi | reverse complement strand
TGCTTTGCGCTACGCTGCATTTATCCCTGTAGGGGTCTCGCCATTTTTTACAGGATTCTTGTAAAACCAAGAACTGTTCTATCTGACTGTTTTACTGATCACAAAATGTATATTTATCTCGAAATACACTAAACAGTTATTCAGTGTATGCCAAAACGCCAGTTTCACACAGTTTGAAGGCAGCTTTTTGACAGATTACCGTAGAACTATATGTTGCGGAAATATATATCGGTGAGAAGCGACTGATATCAATTCGCCCAGTTAGGCGGTCGCCATGTTCGTTCACTGTGGTAACAGATGACCTCGGGTCAACTCCGGCACAGTCCGTGAGACCCTTACAGCGCTAAATGGAGAGGAGCAAAGCAGAACGAAATGAATGCCTGGTAGAGCTTGGTACGGAGAATGCCGAAGAACGGTTTTTACAAAAAGTTGCACTGCATACCCGTTAGAAAACGGATTTCCATCAACTTAACGACGATATTCACAACATGAAGCGTTTTCACGCTGAAGGTGCATCTATGATGCTATCAAGTTGATATTTTATTGGAAAAGAAACCCATAATCATCCTTTCATTTCCGAGGAAAATCAATCATTCTGAGCAAGCGACGAACTGTTACTTCAAGAACCGGTCTGAGGCTATAAATAAATACAAAATCAAGACTGTACTGTCAGATTTAACAAGAAGACAGGAAGAGTGATTCACCGTTATCGCTTTATGTAGGGGAAAAATCGTATTTGACAAGCGACTGGACAAGAAGCTTTTTCTTTGAAGAGTAATCATAATCTGTGATAAACCCTATAACATCATATTTTTGTATGTCACAAAACAAATATTTCAGAATTGTCACACTGGAGATATATTTAAGGTTTGGTGTGGAATTAAATTTGAAAGGTGGGCAATTGATTGGTTCGTAAAATCTCTTCGTGTTATAGGAAAACCAGTCAAATACGATTGAGGATGTCGAAAGTAGTACGGTTCAAAATTTCAATTAATCTGATTTATTTTCTATTGTAGTTTTAACTAATGTACCGGTAGCTAAACTTTAGCAAATATATAGGGCTAATTCGGCTATATACAGTTCTAAAGTTACGGTAAGGCATACATATCTCTAAAGCTACGACATAGCCTTGATCGAAATTCCTCTTACAGTAAATGCTGGTGTTTCGACACGTGACTACTGTGAAATCGAAAGTGACATTGTGTTTACGTGTGCGGTTCACTTTACCTGATGGAATTCAAAGCTGTAATTTTCCTAGAATGAACTACAATAATCCTGGAGACAGACAATGCCTCGAAATCCCGGTGAACTTATCTCAAACGATCAGTTGAGACGGTGAAAGGAACCCTGGTGATGCTCACTTGCTTCGCTTTAGATGACGTCAGTCAGGAATCCGGAAGTCAACATTAGAGAATATGCGGATGAAGGACAGTGAAATTTGCGGTCGTCGTATGAATTAACTAGAGAAAGTTGGAAGCTGAGATTTACCAGTTACGTCCGTTATGAATTATGGTTTGTTCCTCCATAGCCATATTTATCCGGCGAAGTCCAGATAAACTGATCGGGGAAGTGTGGTAATCTGACAATAAAGAAGGCGCTGGCATCGTCGACTTCTGTTTCTACCTTTATCCGCAGAAGAGCGGTAGCCCTATATAAGACAAGCTCCCGCTAAAACGAGGCAGACCAGCAGAAACTCCAAGGTGAGAGAACGCATAAGTTGTATCGGGGAGAAGAAATCTAATACATTGCCGGGCCGGAGAAGGGCCGTGATCAGGCCGCCGAATTCTTGCCGCCGCCGGGCCGGGATCAGGCCGCCGAATTGAAGAAGTGTCGCCGCCGAATTCTATAGCATCATAGCATACATTTACACTCACTTACATTCACACGTCCGGGCTGTGTTTACTCTACTCCTATCTCTACCTGACTCAACCGTATTGCACAGTTGTGCGGGTACAGCACTGGGAAATAGGGTATAGACACTTATCGTTAACGGTTATTTCTAACTCTACCTGACCCTCGTCCGTATCGCACAGACGTGCAGGTTTAGCTCTGGGAATTAACTAACGGCGTTAGTGTTGATAGCATGGCCATACCTTAGCCGCATCTCTACCTGACTCAACCGTATTGAACAGTTGTGCGGGTACAGCCCTGTGGTTAATGGTATCGATAAAGCTGTAGCCGGTAGGAGACGCTCGTCTCTGTGAAGAGGGTACAGCTAAACCAAATCAAACACAGTTCCTGCATAAACAATTATCCATGCACACACCCTACGGGTTGAAATACATTCACGCTAACACCCGCAAGCTATATGCTCAGGTCTAGAGCTTGGTATATATACACCTACCCAGTAAATCGTACCATAAACGATTATCCATTCACGCCCCCATAAGCATACTATGGTGTTCCATTTCGGTCATTTTTGCGTCGCGCGTCGCAGGCGACGGGAAGGGCGACGTCGCCCTTCCCGTCGCGTTCTTATAATGTTAAGAGATAGAACGCGACGCGACGTCGCCCTTTTTACGAACGTCGCCCGCGACGTCGCCCACGACGTCGCCCGCGACGTCGCCCTTCCCGTCGCGCGTCGCGCGTCGCTTTAATCAACACGACGCGATAGGCGACGTCGCCCATCCCGTCGCCCTTCCCGTCGCGTTCTTATAATGTTAAGAGATGGAACGCGACGCGACGTCGCTCTGTTTAAACGCGACGTCGCCCTTCCCGTCGCCTTCCGGTATTTTAGGACAAAATCGAGCTGCGCATGCTTAAGGAGCAGCTATTGCGATGTGGGTCGTATGGTGAGGCCGCCATTTCATGAATGAGCTCTGCCACTATCGACGAAGAAAATGTCGGCGTAAGTGAATAATGCTTATCCTGCATTATCGTATAGCTTTTAAACAGTGTTAGTCCATGCTTGGAATGATACCTGTTATGAAATTGTCTCCCGGAAAGTCTGTAACTCGCTGTGTTGTACTGTACACATTATATTTCGCTTCCAAAAGATATGCGCAACCCCCACATCCGTACACGCGTGAATGTGTGTGGCTTTTATGTGTTTGTGTGTTTTCATTTTTCAGATATCCTTACAGTATACCTCCTTATGTTACTACATTGACCAGGGCGTTGAAAATATCCTCTTATTTACTGCTGTCCAACACTGTATACCGGTACTCAACCTCTCACGTCCCGACAGATTGTAGTAGATCTTTTAGCTTTCAATTTAGCAGAGAGAGATAGTCCTATAGCTCTCAAAAAGAAAAAAAGAAAGAAATTATGATGGAATTGAAGTCATTTTACTGTGAGAATTAGGTTCTCTCTATTCTTTCTAAAAATTGATTGAAGAATATTAGTTTTTTTGCACTCTTCGAATTATCCGGCATTTCCACGATCGTACTAGACGTTTGACGACAATTGAACTTCAAATTTAAGACGAGTTCTTGGAGTTCGGGTAAGTTGATCTTAACTCATGGCCGTAGACAAGGGGGGCATGCCCCCCCCCCAAATATTTGCAAGACAAACAAAAAATAGACGTGTTTGTGAAATACATATTCCCCACTGCATGATTGTCAGAGGGGAAAGTGGTCAAGCAGAGGAAACGAGGCATGTTTAAGCATACAGTTAATAGGGGAGTTCCGAATCGCCTTTTACATCTAGACTGCTGGCGCTCGTGTTGTTAAGAGTTGAGAGTGATTCTTGGCCTTATTTTCTACGAAAATCTGTCGTCGATAATTGCATGTATAAAATTCTCTAATCGAACTTGTAAATCAATGAGAAAATCATGTCCGTCTCAGTGCACCAGCGCGGCCAGTTGCGAATCACTTTGGTAAGAAGCGGATCACGCCATCTAGCGGTCGTTACAGCCGCTGTGAATATATATATTTTTTTTTGTAAAGCCTGAGTGGTCATTTATCACCAATATCCCAATAGGCGAAAAATGTGGTATCACATGCCTGGAATTTGTTGGATTGCCATTACTGAGGCAGAAATTTTTCATAGACAACGACGGCCTGATCTGTCTGACCATGCCATATACGGACATTATCCTCACTATTTAAATTAATTCTCTCAGGATTTCGATAGTTCGTTATTTGTTCACGGAGGACACCATTCATTTAAGATTGAACCTGACGGACCTGGTTCAATAGAAACCTGTCGAAAATGTTTTCCCATCTGACCTGATATACTGCATGGAATTCAGATTCAAATTTGAGAAAGTTACACACACGTTTCATCGTGTTTCTGACAGCTGAACGAATTCTACTGGCATATTTAAGGATTGACTGTGATTTTTTTTACGTTCATTGGGGTATGAACTTAAAAACCGCTGTGCAAACTGTATGATTCCGCGTAGTTGATCATACAAAGTTTGCACAGCGGTTTTTAAGTTCATACCCCAATGAACGTAAAAAAAATCACAGTCAATCCTTATAATTAAATTAATCAAGCAAAACTAATTCAATAAGAGACGGAATTGAACGTGAAACGAACGAATTCTTCCGTTTAATTCTTGTAGCAGTACAAAACACTGTGCGTATAAATACAGTCAACAAAGTTCGTAACTTCTAGCAACGTCTCAGTGCACGCGCACCTCACTCGGTCGGCCTTGCGCGGTCCAAACAGTTTTCAGTTTGACAGTTTGTTGCACATTGTGTATGGAGCCATTGGAGGGAAAACTTCTCAGTCAGGGATAATTATTTAGGTCAGGAAAACTGAAACGCACAAGAAATTCTGCGAAGGAAGAATGAGACATGAAACCATGCAGAAGAGGAGAAATTGCTTGAGTTGAGTTGGCCTTGCCGGGAATGCGGGAATATTCCATTCAGAGCCGACTGATCAGACGACTGGGCGATAAATTTTCGTGCTGTTTTACCGCGCCCCGGGTAGGCATACGGAGGACGATTTCACTGATCAATGTGTTGTTCTGAGCTGAGGAACATTCTCTGTCGCAGTTTATAACGGAACTTTCTTCCTGTCGGTATCCGCTCAGATCAATAATGTGACGAAACTCTGCATCATTCATCGCCTGTACCCGTCACACGTGGACTGTAGTGTAATCGAGGGAGTGTGCTGTGTTGTGTTCGAGCGGACGCATAAATTTGTGTGATATCAGACAGGAAACGTGAAAATTGATATTCTTTCACAGATTTCGAAGTGTATACAGTTCTGGTGAACTGATTGCGGCCTTTATGATCAGCGATTGAACGATTATGTTGCACTCGTAGGCCACCTAGCAGATTTTGTGGAATCAACATTCTGTAACACCCCCCCCCCGCCTCCCCCTTGACTGGAAGGATTTTATCGGACGTCTGCAGTACGGAACGATATTTGTTGCATACATCCGCTTATCGTGGCAGTCCGTATAATTTGTCAATTTTTGTGTTTGCTTTCGTGAGAGAGGACGACATATTCCCTTTGATTTACATCAGTGCAAAAGTCCCCCGCCCCCGACCCGCACCACAAGTTAACAGTGAAAGCCGGTGGATGAAATTCCACTCCACGGGAACGGTAACGAATGAATGGAATATCTTACCAAACTCTCAGGTAGGATGTGGGTTTCAGGAGTTCACCGGGTGTGATAATTTCTTTATAATGATTTGTGATAAAAGTGGGTAAGCGAAAACCTAATGTCAAGATCTCGTTCAAGGTCACGGAGATGTCTATTTATTGCTGATCAGCTTCCAGGACAGACAGACATTATCTCGGCTCTTTTCTCTTCGAAATTCTTGTAATTTTACAAACAATTTTCTCAATACAAATAAATATTTAAATTGACTCTTTCGAGTTGGTTTTAGAGTTTTCTGTTGGCATTATTTGAGCAATATTATGCGCTAAAATCTGAATCGATTTACACTACGTCCAGTGATCCAGTGCTATATATAACAAAAAAAGTAGTGCAGTTGTGGGCGTGGCATATCATGTTTTTAGATTCATTGAAGTATGAACCGAAAAATTTAGTACTAATCAGCCAATCAAATCGCTGAATTTACGAACAATACGGGGGGAATTTAATTATTCAAGATTACAATATATAAACTCTCTAAATGGACATCGGACATCTATTTAGCATCTATATTTGGACAAAAGAAAATAGAGGAAAGGACACACAGATATATTTTCCCAATTTTAATAATGAAATCTTTAATTTTGAAATCTTTGGTATGTGTGTGATGGGGTGGAGGAAGGGGGGGAGGGGGTGAAGACTATCCCGTTCTGTGACTTAAAATTATTCTAAAGCAATAACTTTGCCCAAGAGACGTTTGTCCGTGTGCAGTCTTCAATGTCACAATTCGTAATCCGGAATTGACATCTCAGTAGTAGGGTAAGAGCAGCAGAGCGCAATTTTTCCAGGCAGGTAACTCTTGGTTCCTTTTTTCCGCCAGGAGGCGCCACCAGTCCCGTATGACGTCACTTCCGGTCTGGGTGAATGGAGCGTGACCTGTGAACATGATAGGATATGTACTGACCTGTCTGTGGGTTTTTCCACAATGTCGTTCACCTCCGTGTCTTTTCGGTCACCTCCGTGTCTCTTCGGTCACCTCCGTGTCTTTTCGGTCAGGTCCGTGTCTTTTCGGGTACGTCCGTGTCTTTTCGGTGAGGACCGCCATCTTCAGAACATGATAGGCCATGCACCTACCTGTCTGTGGGGTTTTCCCACAATGTCGTTCACCTTCGTGTCTCTTCGGTGACCTCCGTGTCTCTTCGGTGAGGTCCGTAACATCTTCGGGTACCTCCGTGACATCTTCGGTCACTTCCGAGTATCTTCGGTCACCTCCGTGGAGGTCACCGAAGATGTCACGGAGATCACCGAAGAGACACGGAGGTGCCCGAAGATGTCACGGAGGTCACCGAAGAGTCACGGAGGTCGCCGAAAAGACACGAATGTCACGAAAAACGTATAAAAGTGGGAATTTTTAGGGCATTGCTGCATTCATTGGCCTGCTTCACCAACCTGCCTCACCAGCCTGCCTTACCAGCCTATCTGACCAGCCTGAGCCTCACCGCAGCATGAGACGTGGAGAAGATTTTCCAGGGGATCCAGCAGCGCCTCCGGCTGATGCCTTGCCCGAAGACGAGCGTGTGAGTGAGATTTATCGACGTCACTGGAACACCATACGCCAATGTTTTCACCGTCACCGTCGTCTATTGGACTTGTATAACTTTCGACTGCAGGACCTCACGTATCTTTCTATCTATGCCGAGAACATTTTTACAGACCAGGTCACAGCTTTCAAGTTGAATATTATATTCGGCTACATCTTACGGCACAAAGAGACGGACCAGTTGCGGTATTTTTATCCCAGCAATAATACCTATGTGTTTGATCAACCCTTCACGGTGACGGATGCAATTTCTCTGGAGCCACTCATCGAGCAACTCACTACGTTGGACCCGTTGGAATGGGCGCGTCTGCAACGGCCCAACACCAAATGGATTGTGGAAATGGTCACCAACGTCACATTTTTCGTCACCAAAATGAGAGATCATCCTATCGGTGCTCCTGTCACTCTTCCACCTTGGCTGCTTCATCGAAAAGGACTGTATGCGTTAACGCGAGGCGCAAAGGGTCCCTACAAAGACCGGAAATGTCTGTTTCGGTATTTGGCCGTGCATTTGGACGAGTGTGATCCCCGGGCTTGTGACAAAGTGGCCAATGGCTATTGGAGACAGTATTTACAGGAGCAACACCTGGATGAGCGGCAGTTCCGGGGAGTCCCCTTTAAGTATTTGGATGTCGTGGAAACTCTGTTCAGCATCAATATCTTTGTATACCGATTACGACGCGAGGATGACATATTTGTGGCTGAATTGGTTCATCGCTCAACAGAACGGTATGCTTCTACGATGAAAGTCTTCGACGACGGCGGGGTGAGTCACTTTTCCCTCATCTACGATATGAGCCTGTACGCGCAATCCTACAGTTGTGCCCAATGCCATCGGGTTTTTGACCGTTCCAACAACCTACATCGGCACGAGAAGATTTGTGACAATGCTGTGAAGCGCAATTTTCCTGGTGGTGTGTACCATAATAGTCCCACTATTTTCGAAGAGCTGGCCGATGAGGGTCTTGTCATACCGGAAGAGGACCGTTATTTTCCCTACCGGGCATGTTACGATTTCGAGGCCCTGTTGGAACCTATGGACATGTTCTCAGCGAAAACGCAGTGGACGCAGCGCCATATTCCCCTCAGTGTGAGCATTTCCACCAACGTACCCGGCTATGACGCTGCGCCCGTCTGTTTCGTGTCGTCGGGGGACTCCCATGAGTTCATTACCCGCATGATGGGTTATTTAGAGGAAGTCAGTGCGGCCAGTACGGAATTGTTGGTGTCCAAGTTCCAGGACGTACTGGACCAACTGGACGACCGGATTGCTATACCAGGTGTATCGTTCAGCGACGATGAAGAGTCAGAGTCGGAGTCAGAGTCGGAGCCGGAACACATTCAGTCGCAGGATGTACCTTTACCTAAGCCGTATGCGGAAAAATTGAAAGCCCGCTTCCTACAATACCTAGGCCAGTTACCTGTGCTCGGCTTCAACTCGGGGCGATACGATCTCAACATGGTGAAGGAATTTCTCTACCCTTACTTGGCCCAGGCTAATACCATCAAGTCCGTCATCAAAAACACAATAATCATATGGCCCTCACTACCACGTCACTCCATTTCCTGGATGTACGGAACTACTTAGCTCCAAATTATAGCTATGATCAGTGGGTGAAGGCGTATGACTGTGCACAAACCAAAGGGAGGTTCCCTTACACGTATATATCGACGCTCGATATGAGTGGAATGTTCGGAAGACACGTACCGGGAACTACAGCAGGTATGGGACGACCAACATATGCAGACCTTGCGAGATTTCCTGATATGGTATAATAACTTAGATGTGGTTCCTTTCCTCGAAGCGGCCGAGAAAATGGTTCAACTCTTTCGGGACCAAATGCACGTCGACATATTAAGTGCTTGAGTTTACCGGGTCTGGCGCTTTGCCATCTCTTTCAAGATTGTCCCACTTACTTCTCGCTGATACAGCAAAAAGACGAGGACATGTATGCTTGTCTAAAACAGAACATCGTCGGCGGGCCCAGTCTTATTTTTCACCGCTACCACGAGAAGGACGTCACCACTCTCCCAGGTGGGAAAACCTGTGCTAAAATCATCGGATTCGATGCCAATGCCCTGTACCTGTGGTCCCTTGCCCAGCCCATGCCCAGCGGTCACTATACGCGCTGGTTAGCGGAAGGTCAACATTTCACACCGCAGCGCACCCCCTACAAACATCTCGCCGACCAGTGGTTGGACTGGGAAGCCTATCGACGGGGAATTTCTATACGCCATCAGACCAACGCCACAGAGAAGCGGATAGGAGATCGCCGACTCCCCGTCGATGGGTTTGCCCTTTTGGGTAGAACACCGACCGTTTTTCAATATTACGGCTGCTATTGGCACGGCCACGAATGCCATTTCAGCGCTGGACGCTTCAACCAACGACGTGGGAAATCGGCGGAAGAATTACGGGAAGAAGTCCAGGAGAACGGAGATTACATCAAAGAGAGGGGATACCACCTCATCGAAATGTGGGAGTGTGAATTTCACGCCATGTACCAGGCCCTCCCACATTTACGCCGTTTCCTTAAAGTGCGCGAGTACCCTGTCAGTCGACGGCGACTCCTGACTCTGCCACAGATGTTCGACGCCATTCGTTCCGTGGAATGCGACCTGCATGTTCCTGACACTCTCAAGCCACTCTTCGCCCAGTGCCCATCCATCTTTAAAAACACACTGGTGGGTCGGGATGACATTGGAGACACCATGGGTGCCTATGCTGATCAACACAAGTGTCTGCCTCGACCTCGACGGATGTCGATTGGCAGTATGTGGGCAGCGAAAATCTTGCTGGGCACTCCGCTACTACAGTGGTACATGAGCCACGACCTGGAAGTCACGCGCGTGTACCAAGTCTTACAGTACGTACCCAACGCATGTTTTGCGGGGAATGCCCACATCGTGACGTCTGCCCGTCGTCAAGGCGATCAAGATCTGAGTAAGGCCATCATCGGCGAATCGTGGAAATTGACGGGCAATGGCTATTATGGCAAAACGGTGACTAACCAAGATAAGCACATGAACGTGAACATCTGTACCACCCAACAGGCCCGCAAAAAGGTGAATTCTCCCCTGTTTCGGTCCGTGGAGGTCATCGATGACGGTACATATGAAATCGCTTTAGCCAAAAAGACTATCTATTACAACCTCCCCCTCCAAATTGGATGTATGGTATACCAGGTGGCCAAGCTGAGGATGCTCCCGTTTTTATATGATTTCATGGGTGTGTATTTTAATCCATCAGACTGGCAACTCATGGAGATGGATACAGACTCTGCTTACATGGCCGTGTCTAATACGGATTGGGAGTCCCTGGTCAAACCCGAGTTACGTGCACAGTATGAGGCGGTACGGGACCAGTGGCTAGCTCGACGTGACCATTACCAGTACGACAAGCGGACGCCGAGCCTCTTCAAGTTGGAGTGGAGTGGAGATGCCATGATTGCCCTGTCGTCCAAGACGTATTACTGTTATGGTGAAGATGGAAACAACAAGTTTAGTTGCAAAGGGATGAACCGGCGTGACCCGACCATCGACAAAGCCTTGTACCTGAACGTGCTCAAAAGCCAGGCCAGTGCGAGTGGCACTAACAGAGGATTCCGAGTCATCGACCACCAGATGCGCACATACATCCAGCAACGGGATGCCTTCACTTTCTTTTACCCGAAACGCAAAGTCCTTCCCGATGGAGTCAGTACGACGTACCTGGACTTGTGAAACTATGACATTTGATATACTTCTCATGATATGAGTTAAAACTATAACTGTAAAAAAGTCAGAATGGCCGCCAGTCCTAAGTGCTGCACAGTTTTTACACACCTACTGTATTCTTTGTACATATTCTATACATTCTTGTTCACCTGAATAAAAAAAGTCAAAACATCAAAGTATTCGTCTTGGCCCAGGGCGTCCACGTACACAGCCACCCAATGTTCACCGGGTCGAGTACCAGGGTCTGTATTCAGGATGTAGGCTGCTGGGGTGGTTGGGGTGGTGGGAAACACATTGCGTGGAAACACACCTCGAAAGGGTACCCTAGGATCTCGCTGGAGTATGGCCATCAGCTGCTCTGTATCCATGACTCTAGCTGGCGTAATCACACGGGACGTTTCTTTGCTGATCCACGGTGATGACGTTATCAAACTCGGCGTAGCAAATCACGTTAATGGTATGGAGTAGAGGGACGGAGAAACGCAGTTCCAACCGTAAGTTTCCTTTCTTGAGCAAGGCCAGTTGATGATCGTGTTTCAAGGTAGGGGTGAGGTCGAAGGCGAATAAAGTGTACCCACGGGCAAAGTCTCGTCGAGTGATGGTATTTCCTTCGTCCTGATTGTTTTGTCCTGTGGCTGTAAACAGGTTCAGGTAGCTCCGCACATAGTGATGGTTACCAAAATCCGGTTGTAACGGACGGGCTGGAATTTGATGGCCGGCCACGTGCAGTGCCACAAAGTTGAGGTTGAAATGTTGAAAGTGGAACGGATTCTCACCCCACTGTCCATTGAAACTGGTGTTGGTCACACACGCCAGGGTAAGACGTTTAGGGAGATCCCCATAGAAATAAATTTTCACGATTGGCCATCATCGTACCTGCTGGCACAGAGAACACCTTGGTCTGTACGCGTCGGATGGGGTACAGGGCTGGTTTCTTCGATAAGGCTTCCATGTGACTCAACAACACGCCCTGTTGCAAATCCAGCGTACCGACAAACAGGGCTGCATCTTCTATGATGATCTTGTAATTTGGGCATCTCCATCGGACATCAAGGCGAAAGTGGGTGGGGAACGAATCAACTTGATCTTGATGGATACGCCGTTCATCATGTAGCGGTCTTGCAGGAACAGATCGGCGTGCAGTCGTCCCATCATATCGACGGACCGGCTACCGGCTGTAAACTGCCTGCGATGGCTGAATCCATTAATTGCAACGGTGGTCGCATCCATGGCTCGGGGCGTATCCCTGTAGTACAGCGAGGCTTGCAAGTGTTTTTTTTTGGCATCTTCTCCGTACGACAATAGCGTCTCGATGTAGGCTCGGTACGGGTAAGTATTGGTGGACGTACTGATGAGTTTATCGTTCAGACTGATATCTACCTGTTGGAACATCGAGTGCAGCCAAAGATTCACCTGGCCTACCACCGCTTCGTTCCCGATGGGCGTCCCGTCTCTGTCCACTATTTTGGCTTTCACGTACAAGTGCGTGTGGGCTAAATCCAGGTAGGCCGTATCTTTGTTTTCAATGGTAAATTCCAGCGGTCCCGTGCCCGTCAGGCTAGCCAGGGGCCGATGTTCTACCCAACGTCCTTCGGCGACACTGGTCTGTGTGGGTGGAATAGTCCACACATCCAATTCACTGTTGGTAGACGGACACGACTCGGAGTGAATGAATGGGAACGATGACAAAGTGCTCGTCACTCCAGTTGGGCAAGTAACTTTTCTCAAATTGCCTTTTGACTTTACTGATCCGTACCACATCCCCGCGTTTGTAACGGAGTGACGTGAGTGGACTTGGTTCTATCGAGTACAGCGTACGGCGCACTTGATGTTCGTTGCGTACCGTCGCATCGAGGGGAGCCCGCTGGATACTGCGATGATAGGCTCGATTGTACCCTTGGACCAGTTGAGGTAGCACATCGATGTACCGCCGGGTGTTTTGGCGGTAGAATACTTGTACATCCGTCCTTTGAATGTTCGATTGAATCGTTCCACCACAGAGGCTTTGGTCTCGTTGTACGTATGGAAGAAAAACACCTTCTGTTTCTTAAGAAAGGCTTGAAAGTGGCGGTTGAGAAATTCTGTGCCTTCATCCGTTTGCAAATAGAGGGGTTTGCGACCCGTCTTGAAAATCTGCTGGAACGCTCGTACCAGATTCTCTCCTGTTTTGGTCCGGATGGGTAGCACCCACGCGTACTTGGATAAAATATCGATACAGGTCAACATGTACCGATGTCCATCATTGTGGGCAGCAAATCGACTCATATCGACCAAATCGGCCTGCCATTGTGCGTCTACGCCTCCTACGATGACTCGGTTACGGCGAAAATGTCGTCGGGCTGCTCGATGTAAGCTATAAGTGTCTTGGGTTTTTAACCATTCTCGAACTTCAGTTCGACTGATGCCTTGGGAATGTGCAGCTCGAGCGAGCGCTCCCACAGCGCTATAAGCGGCTGGACTGGTTGGGTTGTAATACAAATCTGTTAACACCTTGTTCACAGTCTTACTCCACATGGACTCCTGCCGGCCGGCCTTGCGGGTGCCCCACCGGGTACCCCTCTGGGTTGCGATGTTGTGTGTTCGCTTCATGGTAAGACACTGACACTCTAGCCTGTGTGCACCCTATAGATATAGTACTTCATCGACAATGGGGAGTACTTTTTCCAAGGCCGCCCATAGAACAGGGTCCAGGGTAAAATGTCCACCGTCCAGACAGATGAGTTGAGCAAAAAAGGCGCCGCGGAAAATGTAGACCTGGTCACACAGGTGAATGCTATCACCGTCCAGTGTTCCCTTTAACACACGTTTCAAGGTGGTCCATCCCTCCGGGGACACAGAGACGTCGGCTTTGGGTGCCCACCCAGTGCGGTTATGGGTGAGGTCCACTCGTTTGGGGTACAACAATAGGGTGCAGCCAGGTGTAAGAGTCCGGGTAGCCACAAAGTTCGCGTCGGGGTGCAGTAAGTCGTGGACGTCGGGGATAATAGCTTTCAGCGCCTGCCATAATGCAGGACGGAGTGTGATATGGGGACCACCACGCTGTTCTAACCGGGGGAAAAAAGAATCATCTCCACCACTTCGTAGGTAGACACCCACTCTCACGTGCATGAAATCGACTTCGGGCTCCTTTCCCTGTAACAACCGTGTCAACAACCCTGCTAGGGTTAAAAATAGATTCACCTCTCGGGGTTGTTCTTCGATGAGCTGCAGGTGATGGTCATTCACGATCAGGGTGACGTTGGCGGTGAGTTGGAACAACGCAAGCTCACCATCTGCTCCGCTCGCTTCCATGGTGGTGAATGACAAAACACCGGCTAGGGAGGCCTGTATATATAGAGTAGCGCGCTGTGCAGGCGCTTATAGTACACCCTGTCAGTGCCTAGTGGACTAACCTATACTCCCCGCAAAATAGGGTTGGACGGGTAATTTTTATACTACAATGTCAAGTCCCCCTATGGGTATAAATAACTCCTAGTCCGTAGCCGTACACGTTATAGTTTTTTTATTTGTTCGTGTCTCTCTATCCTAGTCCGTACCCGTACACGTTCTGGTTTTCTTTTTCCGTCTCCCTTCACCCTTCGTGAAAGTCCGTGATCACTCGGTAGTGTAATGTTAAATTAACCCCTAGTCCGTAGCCGTACACGTTATAGTTTTAATTTTTCGTGCCTGTCTATGCTAGTCCGTACCCGTACACGTTATAGTTTTTATTTTCCATGGCCCCACCTTCGTCCAAGTCCGTGATCATTCGGGGTGTAATGTTATAGAGATACGAATTGATTTAACCTAGGATTTTCCTATACCAGTTTGGTGCAAAAACCGGGGATTGAAATGTTAACCCAGGAGGTATTACAGAGCCTTATTGGGCCAATCAGCGTCCCGTATTTCAACCAATGGAAATGACGGAGACAGAACCAATGAAAGAGGTTCGCCCTGCTTTAAACAGCCAATAAAAATCCACTCTATTCAGCATAAAACCCAGGGGACGCGTGGAGAGAGGGCGCATTCAAATCACATTTCTCAGACGGTGAAGAAGTATACAAAAAGACCCTATCATGAGCCGTGTTGCGGAGATGTCCACCATCAAAGGTGCGGCGAAAGAGAGGCGAGAGAGAGAAGAATTGGCGAGAGCCGTGAGAGAGTATTGGCTGCAGGAAATAAAGAAGTGGACACGGGACAACACCAACTTCACACCGCTCGCCTGGGCCGATTTATACCATATTGTGGCAAGGGCGCCGGCCGATTTGGAGGGGCGAGACTGGCTGGAGACGTTGGGCGATCTGTTGGATGCCCAACAACAACAACAACTGCGCCAGCCAGTTGAGCCGGAATTTATTGACATCGGTGACCTGCAACGAATCGCGCCAGCGTCCTTGCTGGACATCATTCCACCAGTCCCGGATCAAGAACAACAACAGCCTGGCCCCCAACAACAACAACAACAGCCCGGAAGATACTTTTCCGCCAGTTTGATGGAGTAGACAGGACAACTCCATCCCTGAATAAAACAGGGTAAACAAATTGAACGCCCCTTTTCAGGGCCACCCCAATCTTACGAAAGGGGACTTCTAACGTGGCACATTCAATTAAAATCAGGCCCTACATTGAATCTCCTCTCCTCTATATTCTATGATTACCAATCTCCAACGCCAAAAAAAATCTACCATCAAAGGCCCTTTTGAGGGCCAACCCCTAGCCTTCCAAACAACACTTATAACAATTGCCCCTAGGCCCTACGAATGCCAATCTCCTCTCCTCTATGATCACCAATCTCCCACACCTCCTGACAACAAAACAAAAAAAAATAAAAAAAATTTACACTCGGCTTTTTCCGGGACTACTCGGTATATCTCAATCTCCTCTCCTTTATGATTACCAATCTCCCACACCTCTTGACAAAAAAACAACAATTTACACTCCGGTTTTTCCGGGACTACTCGGTATATTATTACCGTACATCCATACTAATAGTGTTTTTTTATTTTACTTGGGCGCTGTTAGTAGGAAGTTCCCATTCACTAAGTGTTAATTACCTATTTTTACCTAGGTGTGTGCATGCAGGAGCTGATGTTTTGTGCTTTTAATTAGAAGCTTGCCCTTTCGAGTATAATTGGGTGGTCCTCATAAGGTCCGTTAGGAAGATGTAAGGGATTACATCGATCGGAACAGGTTTTCTCTCCTCTTGGTACACACGAGACATTTCAGCGTGACGAGTGTACACGCTATGGGCTTGTAAGTGGGCGTAGGGACTGGTCTTCCTGCATGTCTGTGGATACAGCGGATACATAACGCTTGGTGTCCACACGGAAATATAGCGAATTTGGCGTAGCGACTACTGCATTGGACACAGGGCAAATACTGTGCCGCTCCCCATGTTGTGTCTCCCTCCAGTCTTCTTATTTCGGTACAGTAGTACTCAAGATATCGCTGCTATAAAACAGCCATCTGTTCTTTTTCTTTTTCTTTTTCAAGTTCTTGGTCTTCTTCGAACATATCTTGTATGAGTTCATCAAGCTGTTCGTCGTAGGTACTATCAAGCCGTACGTCGTAGGGACTATTGTCCACTCCATCGATGAATTAACCGGTTGCTTCTTTTTCTTGTTCTTGTTATTGTTCTTGGTCTTGGTCTTGGTCTTGATGTTGTTTGAACAGATCTTGTATAACTTGTTCAAGCCGTTCGTGTTGGGAGGTACTATCAGGCCGTACGTCGTAGGTACTATTGCCCACTCCATCGATGAATTGACCGGTTGCTTCGTCAAGATAGGATCGTTGTTGCGAAACTGCGGTGAAATCTCCATCCGCCGCCTCTTCTTCTTGTTGTTGTTGTTGTTGTTCTTCTTCTTCTTCTTGTTCTTCTTCGTCGTCTTCAATATCGATGAATTGAAGATACTGCCGCTTTTGTTGTGAAACGGAGGTGAAAGTGTCGCTGCCATCTACCAGCTGGTCTTCTTTTTCATCTTGTTCGTCATCTTTGCATAGCTCTTCTAATATGTTGTCAAGCCATGACTCGTTAATAATATTGTGCACTCCATCAATATCCATGTATTGAGCCATGATGTAGTTCAAAATGAATGGATAGCAGACGATACACATCGCGCTTTTTATAGTCTAACCAGCGCCCGTATGAGGGCGCGGACGTCACCGAAATCTTCATACTGGCCAAGTGTGTCCGCTCACACCCACTGAAATTTTGTGTTTCTTTTCCATCTTCAAACCGGTCTCATTTTGCAATAAATGCGAGTTCACGTGTAAAACTTATTTAAACTTGAACTTTGGCAGCTTATAGTGTATCGCTGAAAAATTCAGAAGGCTGACGGCAGGCTAAAACTATTTTTTTTTATCATTTTGTAGGTTTTAGACCCGTATGGTTATGGGTATGGTTGTGTGGAAAACCCGGTAAATTTGAAAATAAATTGGCTTACCTCCGTAAAAACACTTTATGTGTCTTCCTCCCATCCTTGTAATGTCACCCTGAACATTTTAGCAGGTTTATCGATGGAAAAGTGTGAATTTTTGTCCTACCACTCTTGCTACGGTAACACCGCACTATACAGTATGGAGCCGAGTGTATGTACAGCTATGCGTGTCAATGGCTGTGTTACCGTAGCAAGAGTGGCAGGACAAAAATTCACACTTTTCTATCGATAAACTGAAAGCACAAAACACCAGCTCCCACACCAATACCCCTTTGCATAGAGTGAACACTAACACACATTTGAATTTCTAATATTTATTAACACAGTAGAATGAACATAAGGTCTTCACCACAGTAGACTCTTGGTGTTGAATTTTTCTAATACAATTATACGCTGTGAAGGCGCTTAAAATGAACATAGAATGAACATAGAATGTAGGAATACGGTGATGTCTGAATGTTCAATATTTATGCAACAAGACTTGTGTGAAATGTTCAATATTTATGCAACAAGACTTGTTTGAACTCGTCATTGTCTTTCTGCCTCTGGTGCACGTATATGAAGGTGGCAATCTGTTCACGTGGAATTCTGGGTGGACAGGCAGCTTGCAATGCCTCGGCAATTTGCACCTCGTTAACGGCGTGTAGTCCCTCGGCTGATGGTATACTATGGTCCATATACGTATGCGTGTTGAAGAGACCGTTCTTGTTGTTACAGCCTGCACATTGCTGGATACGCAAGTGTCGAATGCGGGGTCTGAGATGATCCAGGAATGTGTCGATGTACTTCTTATAAATATACTGAGTGACCTGGTCAGACAGGACTTCATGAATTTCACCTGTGAGACTCTGCAGCTTCCGCCACGCAGGTATTTGCAGGGTGACGCCCTGAGATAAAGGAATACGCGTTTGCGTATCTCCCCTCAACTTTCATTTACGAATATGCACCAGCAGCATGTTGTTGAGCATAGAACAGGTGAGGAAGATGTCGTCACCCACATAAAATTTCGCTTCGTCGCTCCCCTGGTGGTCAATGACCGCATCGACGGCGTAATAAATGGCCTGTACTCTTATCCAGGTGTCCAACGTCAAGGCGATATGCTTAGGTGGTTTGTCGTCCCAGGCCGGTGCGTTAAAATGCACTTCCTCTTCTTTGACGCTCACAGTTAAATAGGGAGAGAGCTCCCAAGTGTTCGTCTGGGCCGCCTGGTAGGCCTGCTGGATAATGTCATTGATCTCCTGCCCAGACATAGGAAGTAGCACCTCTTCCTTCGCTTGCTCAGGCACTTGCTGGGGCACTGGCTGAAGCACTTGCTGAGGTATTTCTAAAGGTGTTAGTCGGGGACGTTTGGCAGGTGGATCGGACTCTTGGTGGGTACGTTTGGTACCTGTACGCCCTTCGGCGGTGTCCATGTCCCTGACTAAGATATTATCTTCTGAATCCTGGGCTTGAAGTAGACATGTTATTCCTTCATTTCCCGTCTTCTTCAGCGCCTCCACGAAGGCTTGAAATGCTAAGGAGCCACGGCATGGTATGAGGTCGATGAGGGCTCTGTTTCGTGCCATATAGGTCTTCTCCGCCATGATATCTACCCCCATGTGTTTAGTGATTATGTTTTCCACCATGAGCAGATCACATATATCGGCCACATGCTGCATCTCATCAACGATATGGATACGGTGCTGCAGAAGCTTAGCTCGGTGGGATGACTCCATGACTGTTGGCTCAGGCTGGTGAGGTAAGTAGCTGCTATGGTGAGATAGGCTGGTGAAGTTGCACTGGTGAGGCAGGCTCAGGCTGGTGAGGCTCAGGCAAGTAGCTCCTGTCGTGAGAGTGGTTCAGCCTGGTCAGGCAGGCTGGTCAGGCAGGTTGGTCAAGCAGGTCAATGAATGCAGCAATGCCCTAAAAATTTCCACTTTTATACGTTTTTTCGTGACATTCGTGTCTTTTCGGTGACCTTCGTGTGTCTTCGGTCACCTCCGTGTCTCTTCGGTGACCTCCGTGACTCTTCGGGCACCTCCGTGACTCTTCGGTCACCTCCGTGACATCTTCGGGCGCCTCCGTGTCTCTTCGGTGATCTCCGTGACATCTTCGGTGACCTCCGTGTCTCTTCTGGCACCTCCGTGACATCGTCGGGTACCTCCCTGTTTCTTCGGGCACCTCCGTGTCTTTTCGGAAGGTGACCGAAGAGACTCGGACGAAGAGAATCGGAAGTGAACGACATTGTGGAAAAACCCCACAGACAGGTGAATACATGTCCTATCATGTTCAAAGATGTCACGGAGGTGATGGAAGATGTCACGGAGGTGCCCGAAGAGACACGGAGGTGCCCGAAGATGTCACGGAGGTGACCGAAGAGACACGAAGGTGACCGAAGAGACACGAAGGTGACCGAAGAGACACGAAGGTGACCGAAGAGACACGAAGGTGAACGACATTGTGGAAAAACCCCACAGACAGGTCAGTACATGGCCTATCATGTTCTGAAGATGGCGGACCTCATACGGAGGTGACCGAAAAGACACGGAGGTGAACAACATTGGGGAAAACCCCACAGACAGGTCAGTACATATCCTATCATGTTCACAGGTCACGCTCCATTCACCCAGAGCGGAAGTGACGTCATACGGGACTGGTGGCGTCCCCTGGCGAAAAAAAGGAACCAAGAGTTACCTCCCTGGAAAAGTTGCGCTCTGCTGCTCTTACCCTACTACTCATCTCTAATGCCGCGAGTTAAGGGTTATCGCAAATCATTAGATATTGTGTTTGACCATTAATATGATTCAGTCACTGAAAGGAATACTGAAATTATCACTTAAAGCCATTTTATTTCTCGTAGATTCAACACTTAAGAAATCACACGCGTTTTTGTCCCAGCGTGAATTTGCCATTGCGTGGTACCGGAAGCATTACCATGCCGAATTGACCGAGAAACAAACAACGCAGGTCGGTTGTTCGACATTTATTTGGGTCCACAGAAACAGACGTTCCAATAAAAATAGAAAAGATTTACACAGATGCTTTATTGCAAGAAATATAAGGCGTTCATTAGGAAAGTGATCCGCAAGTCACCGTGATTCGGAGCCCACAAAACTACTATATAAATTCCCTCCAAAATGTACAAAACACGTATTCCCTCCAAAACCACAATCTGGATGAGTCGCTGAGCTAATTAGTTTGCACAACGTTTTTTGTGTTGACCAAGTTTGAGGTTTAATAACCCTGGAAAGAAAATACCCACACATAAAAGCAAGAAAAGACAAAAAAAAAACTGGTTACAACGTGTGCGTTTTAATGTTGAGTTTTATTCACTGGGAAAGGCCAAGAACGCATCTCCAGTCATCTGGGATCCTGGAGCTTCCGGGGCCTAGGCGGTCCCTGGACCCCCGCCTTATTGTGCTGTCATAATATAGCTCCCCCCCCCGCCCCACATCTGAAAACTTGTCTACGTCCTTGTAACTGCAGGGGTTCTTTCCTCAATTTCAAGAAAAATTCAAATCTCGTTGATATGCACTCTTAAAATAATTCATGGATTTTGTTCCAGGTTTTATTCAGGCCATTTGACGACAATTGTGTTTCAAGGATGAATTTTTCTATATTTTTCTTGAAAATGAGGAAAGAATCTCTGCAGTTAAGAGCAACTTACTCGAACTCCAAGAACTCGTCCTGAATTTTAAGTTCAATCGTCTAGAACGATCGTGGAAATGCCGCACGATTTAAAGAGTGCAGAAGTACTAATATTCTTCAGTCAGTTCTTAGAAAGAGTAGAAAGAACAAAATAACTTCAATTCCATCATAATTTTCTTTTTTTTCTTTTTGAGAGTTATGGGACTATCTCTCTCCGCTAAATTGAAAGCTTATAGATCTACACTACAATCTGTCGGGACGTGACAGGTTAAGTAACGGTATACAGTGTTGGACAGCAGTAAATAAAAACGCTTGGAGGGGCCAGGTCGTGTAAGACGAGACACGACGACGACGAGAAGTCCATACAGCCCGAGTGAAGAAGACCAGGGGAAGGAAGGCACACGCCGGACATAACCACGGGAGGGCCAGGTCGTGTAAGACGAGATACGACGTCAAGTCCATCCATACGGGAGTGGACGAAGACCTGGGGAAGGAAGATAGACGCTGGATCCAACCACGAAGACCTGGGGAAGGAAGATAGAAGCTGGACCAAACCACGAGAGAACCGGTCGTGACCAGACTGTGGCTGTCACCAGGCCTGATCGCGATATAGCTAGGGCTATAGAATTTTGTATATATCTTTCTATTATATTGAACTTCGGTTAAAGACAACTATAAGAATACAGGTAAATCTAATTCATAGATCAGGGATCTTCTTTTCAGGGATTATACGCTACCGTGATCTGAATCCTGTATTCTTGCTCATAGAATTATATGTCAGTATTGTATTAATTTGCCTTGGTTTTCATTACAGGTCTTCCTTTCCAACCTCCTCGATCCAGACAAGGTGACAGGTTGAATCGAACTCCCTCGTTGGCCAAGATCAGTGCACGAGTGCGTTCCCGGTAGCCTGACAGTTTGTCTTGGGGACCCTGCGCACTCTCTTGTGGATCTGAAACATCCATTCCCCACGTAAACGTTTCACAACCATACCCTTCAAAATATTTATCCATATTTAGATGACTGATAATGATAATTCAAAATGAATCATTTCCTAATTATAGCAGTTTGAACGGTGAAGTTCAGGGAACAATAAAATGAAACATCGCCTGTCTAACTAAGACAGATGATTTACGAAGTGTTGCCAATCTACAACGTTATATTTTTTCAACTTCCTAGTAATTAAGAAAGTCGTCGCCTTCGTTAGCCAGTTGTCATAAATATATAATTATAGTACTACATAGGCAAATAAGACCACACGCATATACATGTACATTGGATCTAATTAATTTTAGGAATATTATTTCACGGTATAGCTAGGATGACACTTTTCTTGGCAAATCGAACCCACGGACCTCAGAGTACGGCACCAAATCAACAGGGCATTTACCCGGTTATTCTAAAGTTTAGTGCAGCTAGTCTAAATGAAGCTTTCAAACTTCTATCAAAATAGACGGCAATAGTAGAGAATGTGGAGAAATGGTATGCTAAGCATGCGCATTGGAGACTTCCGCATTGTGCCCACTTCCGGTTGCGCATATTCAGTATACCTATTCTCCGATTCTCTTGCGCAACTTTTCATCCCGTTACTCCGATTGTGACGTCACTTCTGGTCACGTGACATCCGGGCACGGATCGTCCGGTGCCAATTTGAACATGTTGGAGCAAGTCTGAACTGAAAAATTGTCGAGGCAAAAGCGGATCGCTAATCGCCTTTACCATGTTATATATTATTTGGCAATACATAAATATATATCTAGTCTATAAATCAACTGGTATTATAAATTGTTTAGGTATTATAGTCCATGCATTTTACACGTAGGGGTCACTAGCTTGTTTTATTGATCTCTCTTTGTATCACCCACGTTAAAATTGGCATCTCACATTTCTGTTCAAGCTCGGGAACTTTGTTGCTCATTGTTTATGCTGGTAACCTATTGGACAGACTACACAAAAGACAGAGTATTGGGTGAGATCTCTTTTTTATTCGGGAAACAGCAACGTGAGAACAACAACTTAGGCCGAGAAGGGAGCTTAAATATTAAAATGGACTTCGGCCCAGCACATCGTTTTTCAGCCTGGGGGCACTCGTCAAACATCTGCACCATAGTGAGCAGGCTTAGTCGGCGGCAACGGTGGTGTGGACGAAGCAGGCAAAATGCTGAGGCCTTGTCAGACTTGGCTGTTCCAACACCGCGTCCCTGCGCCTTCATCCATACAGGGGGGGGGGTGGCTTAATGTCACACCCAAGTTTGTTTCACTCATATCGTGACAGTCAGTTTGGTTGGTGGAGAAAGCCGGAGTACATGGAGAGAACCACCGCCCATCGGCAAGTAACTGACAAACTTTCACACATGTCGTCCATAAAGGCAGTCAGGTCTGGATGTATATGGGTGGCAGTCGGTACGGATCAAAGTGTTCGTCCTGCTCTTTTGTCAAGTACATGACAACCCAATGTTGACCGGGTAGATTCATCGGGTTCATTTTGAGGCCGTACGTGGCCGAGTACATGCGTCTAGCGGGAGATATCTCGCGCAAACACCCCTTGAATGGGGGTCCGTGTCCACTGATCTTTCTCCAGCACGACTGAGATCTGGTCTATGTCCATGTTAGGTGGAATAGTCGTTTTGCCTCTTGTCCACGTGAATGATATTGTCGAACTCTGCGTAGCAAATCATGTGAATGGTTTTGGGGGTGCCTCAAAGCGGATTTCCAACGTTGACGAGGCTCCACTGATGATCGTTGTCCAAGGTCATGTGAGGTGGACGAAAAACAATCTGGACGCTTCTTCAAAGACGAATCGACTGATATGATTCTCTTCGCCCGGGTCGATTTGACCCCGTTGCCGCAAAGAGGTTCTGGTAACCCTGGGTGTGATTGTTCTGCCTAAAGTTCGATTGGAGGGTTCGTCCTGGGAACTGCTGCCCTTCCGCATGCAGTGCCACAACGTTGATGTTGAAATGCTTAAAGTTAAAAGGTTTGTCCCCGTACGCCCCGTTGAAGCTGGTGCTATGGCCAGGCGTTTCGGCAGATCCATCAGGAATAAAATATCTTGGTTGGTGACCACTTTCTGAGTCCGGACGGAAAACAATTTCGTTTGTACTCTTTATCTGAGTTACCTACTTGGATGATGAATTTTTCTCCAGGGCTTTGGTTATTTTGATGTTCCCCAACTGTACAGCTGGCTTCGATTTCACTTCGCCGACTTACATGGCTGTCCCTTGGATAAGGATCTTCTAGTCGGGTGCTGTACCGGTGACCATCGCGGCAAAGGCGGATGTCGCCAGCACCAGTCGAAGTTTGATGAGTACCCCATTCAAGAAGTACCGACCCCCATTCAAGAAGTCTGCGTGCAGATATCCAATGAGATCCACCGATCGATTGTTTGCCTTTTAAATCTCCATATGCTTGAAATACTGCACTGGCTACCTCTGTCACCATGCTCACTGGGTGTCTCGGTAGAACAAGGACGCCGTCAAGTGAGATTTTTTAGCTTGTCCACCATACGCCAACACCGTTTCGATGTAGGCACAATAGGGATATGTATTGGTCCAGGCACTCACGAGTTTGTCGCTAAGAATCACATCCACCTGATGAAACAGGGAATGGCGCCAGAGATTTACTGGATCCCGACGCATCTTCCTCGAGATTGGTGCTCTTCCCATTAAAGATACCCCCCGGTATATATGCCCGGGGGATATAGCGATAGCCACGGAAGTCTGTCTGTCTGTCTGTCTGTCCGTCCGTCCGTATTTCTTGTCAACGCAACTCTTACACTTTTGATACGGTTCACACGATACTTGGTGGATATCACCGACACAGTCTGAAGATGCGCATGTGCTCTTCCCGTTGACGGAGGATTTTTTCTTACCGAGTTATTGCCCATTACAGTTTAAAATACTGTAGATTAAATGATATCATCTTGTCAACGCAACTCCCGAGTCCTATACTTTAGATATGATTCACATACTTGGTGGATATTATCGACACAGTCTGAAGATGTGCTTGTGCTTTTTCCGTGGACGGAAGAGACGTGTTCCTTACAGAGTTATTGTCCTTTACAGTTCAAATTACAGTGGTGTAAATGATATCTTGTCAATGCAACTTCTACTACACTTTTAATACGGATCACATAATACTTGTGATATGTGTGATATTATCGGCACAGCTCTTCCCGTTGGCGGAGGATCATTCCTAACTGAGTTATTGCCTTTTACAGTTCAAAATACTGTAGATTAAATGATATCATCTTGTCAACGCAACTCCTGCTATACTTTTGATATGGTTAACATAATACTTGGTGGATATTTTCGGCAGACTCTGAAGATGCGCATATGATATTCCCGTTGATGGAGGAGTTTTCCTAGCAGAGTTATTGCTCTTTAAAGTTCAAAATGCTGTAGATGAAATGATATCATTATGGTTTACATAATACTTGGTGGATATTATTGGAACGGCCTGGAGATGCGCATGTGCTCCTCAGGTTGACGGAAGATTTTTCCTTACTTAAATTATTGCACTTCACAGTTCAAAATACTGTGTATAAAATTATGTCAACGCAACTCCACCTACACTTTTGATGCAGTTCCCATGTTAATTAGTGGGTATTATTGACGCAGTCTGGAGACGTGCATCCCCAAGTATTACATTGCACATCACTGATTCCCTACAAATAGATATGCAGTTGTCTGCCTCCTTCCCAGTTCACTGGCACTGGGGTCAGGGGGTGTACACCATCTTCTCATGGCTCTCGTTCACGTGCACATAAGTGTGGGCTAAATTCACGTACACCGTATCCGTGTTGGTGATAGCATACTCGATACGGCTAGAGTCGGTGATGTTGGCGACAGGTTAACAATATTCTGCCCCTATCTTCTATTCGGCGCTGGTCTGGTTTGTCAGCACGGTCCGCAATTAAAAAATTCAGTGCTGATAGTCTTCGTAATAGTCGACTTCGAGACTGTCACACGTACTTGGTAGGTGATCGCGATCAGCGTGATGTTTTGGATGGTGTCACGGGCACTGCTGCATCCAGGCCCAACACTGAAGATTCTCCTCAAATTCTTATGGAACGTGCATGTCTTCCAACCCTTGGAATGCTATCTTTAGGGGCATGTGGCATGCGTCGACTCACCATATCATCGCGAGATCCCATCGGATGGAGTTGTATCTTACTCGCTCTCATAAATTTGGTACGGGCCCACGAGACGTTTATGATGATCCGCTGGTGGTGAATAGGTTGTGCACATCATCCCGATGGTGAGGTGTGTGCGTCCGTATCCGCGGTGTGGGAGTCAGTCATACCGTCATAGGCGTGGTTGTGTTCGGTTGTAGCTACGATGGATACGTTGAGAGCGTCTGTACCCGGTTGACTCTGTGATCGATGTGGTATTGACGGTCGGTAGGATCGTGACATGGTCGGTTAGTGTCGATCTGATGCTCTTTGTCTTGCCGTTTTTTAATGTCTCCTGACTTGCCTTTATAGGCGGAGAGTTCGTCGTCCTTTATTTGTTGAGTGGAATTGTGAGGGTGGTCGAGTCGTAGAAAGACGAATGCGTAGATCACATTACGCAAAGGTAATCACGTACTCTATCTATCAGTCCGACAGACTGTGAGCTTCAACGTTAGTCCGACGCTACAGCAGCTGTTGGGATTATCGCTCGCAAACTACGTCGGTTGTGCCGACCAGAATCTTGATCGAATCAAGACACACAGAACTTTAATCACGTACTCTATCTACCAATCCGACAGACCAACATTCACACCCTCAATATCCATATCAGGAAAAACACCGGACGACATTCGCATTCGAACACGGAAAATTGGTACTAACACATTATTTTCCTCAGGCCCGATCGCCGAACTTTACATGAAGGTCATAGCTTGCCAGTGCGAAGCACGCAGCTATGTGAACTAGTACACCAAACACGCCGGGGTGGCCTGTCGGTCCTTCGTAGCACACGTATTCAACGGGGTCACAGACTAGTAGTCCGGCAGATATGTAACAAAAAATGGGTTGATTGTGCACTTTGTCATAAAAGCATGAAACTTTGCATAGTGATAGAGAAACACATATTATTCATTTTTAGAGGGGGAGTCCGGCTTGAAAATTCGTAGTTGGCCGCCATCTTGGATTTCAAAATGGCCGCCATTAGAAACCATCAAATTCGCAAATCAGCACTTCTAAGACACATAGAAGGTTAATTTAAACGGCTATACCCACATTTGCGTACCCAAGGAAGTTGACCACCACACTTTTGCTGCACCAGAACGGATGGATTTTAAGATGGCGGTCATTTTTTTTTCAAAATGGCTGCCGAGAATCACTTATTTCGACGGTTATGTGACGTAGGTGAATCGATAGACAAACATCTACTTTTGGGTGACTTAAAATGATTGTTTGGCATCAGTAGACACTCATTCATGTAGCTGATACCTGGAATATATAAAATTAGTCATATTTTTAGAGAGAAATTCCAGCACAATGTGGGTTAACCTTGCTGCATCTACAGTTTATCATGCAGCCACATCAGCTACTACTGATAGAATGCGCTGGCTTCTGAAAATGGACACCAAACTGGCTGTCATTCATCTTTGGTATAAGTTCCCTATTCAAACTTACTTAGAGAAGCTTCTCCTGAAGAACGGAGAAGAAACCAAGTTCAAATGGGACGGGCCTGAACAGCGGGTCTCCATACGCACTCCCTTCGGTTGGGAGCTCTTCCAGACCTCTACAAACATCAATAGTCCCATTGCTACTTGTATGATCAAACAGTAACACAGTATAACCTCGTAAACAATAGCATTCTTCAACCAGGTCGACCCTGGCTCAACCTTCGACAACTCGCGGCACAGTCGACTTAGTGAAGTCAGTTGAGTATGATTAGGTCATACATGTACATGGACTAGATACGTTCCTTGACGAGCTTTTCATGGTTAAAAATCGCTGTTAGTACACCATCTTGGATATCAAGCTTCTCGCCATCAGCGAACATTGAAGCCTAAATTGGATATCTGATACAAGGCTGGTTTACACATTGCTTTGGCCGAGGTAACTGGTTAAGGGACTTCTGTGTGGAACAGTGCCCAGTCGAAGACGACCACCATTATCATACACATGGATACTAAAATACTAACAAAAAACTAAATCTGATCATCCCTTCAGTCTTCTCCAAGATATAGCCAGTGGATGTGGCATAATCAGTATCAGTTGATTCTTCTCTGGCGATATTGGGTCCAGCCGTGTCTGGTCTTGGTAGGCGATGTCCTCGAAATATTTTCCCTACACCTGGAGCTAAACAGCTGAAACTTACCACAATATGTCTGGGTTAAGCTCTTTCCTTAACCTTGCCTTTCAAGATCAGATTACTATGATGGAGTTTTTGAGATCCCGCCATGTCCCATGGTTAAGTTTTTCCGTGATATCTTGCAAACCTATAGTATTATGCAAGCATGTCGAGAATTTTCTCAATAGGATATGCCACTAGTCAGAGAGTTTTAGTCTCAAATTTTTGGAAAGTTCAACCGCGATGAACTGGTTTTGCCATGCATGTCAGTTGACTGTCCCACCATTGCTTCATCGTTGAAGGAGTTCCATTACCAGATTCATATTTATCAGTTACTCCGGAAATGGAATAAGCTCATATCAGTAATCCATGTTATATTTGTTGACCACAATTTCTCTAATGATCGAACTTAGTTGTATGATAGAGATGGTTATTCATAATGTTGTGGACAAAGTGTCAGTTTGAAGCATTGCCTATCCTGCCAACCGAGTCGCCAAAAGTGTGATTGAAATCCAAAGTTCCAGTACTGGCATACAAAACTGCAGGTTGATCTACTAGTTCTGGTTTTTGCATCATTTGTATTGCTGATTCGGGTATGGGATTTCAACGACAAACTGAATCTATGAATATTGCACTCCAATATATCAAATACGGCATGAATACATATTTGACTAACTTGTCAATGAGCATTTTGTCGTCCTCAAATCCAAGTGCTAGTTTCCAGTAATGGCGATAGAACACAAATGAAAGAGCTGATGGTGGTGCCGTTGGCCTTAGAGGAAGTCCTGCTGCCCTTACAAGAAGTCCTGCTGTCCTTTTTGCGCTGGGTAGCTAGGCGCTGGTCAAGAAGTCTCACATAATTTTAGGACCGGCCATGCCACCCCACCCAGATGTTTGCGAAAAACAAATGACTTCGCTGATGATAGGTTGGATAAGGCTCATGTTTTCAGTAATCTTAGTGCCTCTGCCTCTTCACATCTTTAGTGGACTAATGAATTGTAAAATGTGGCCTCTCACTGAATGCGCAGACTCATTATATACGTTTTGACAAAGTCGACAAAATTCGCACTGCTTTGTTTGCTCTGAGCAAAAGTGATACAGGACACTTACAGTGTGTCTCGTAGTTTTTATGTCATCCTTGTTGGTGGAAATATATGTGTTGAAGCTATACATCAATACCAGTACATTCGTAAAAAAAATCACTACTGCAGAAATTCCAAACCGAGACGAATACTTGCAACTTCCCCAAACAGATATTTTCTGAATCATTTATCGCTTGCTCATTCTGGAGAATACACATCTATCAAAACCACATCTCTAATTTCCAAAGCTTTGTCCTTACAACCTGCTCCTGGTTGGAAACTCGTGTTGAACCAGACAGCTCCTGAACAGCTATAGATTCCTGCATCACAACGATAACTGGTATAGTATACATGTACGTGTACATCCATGATCAACCATAAGCATACGGAGAAGATGAAAAGGGGAATTCAAGTAGTGTTCCATATTAAAATGATTAGCTTTTGAATTCTTCGCGAAATATTGGAAATTTTTTCCCGAAAACGCTTATGTTGCCAAAATAGTTAATGAAATCGGAACCTGTGTCATAATAAATTTCTAATGTTCACAAAGAAACATATCTAGAGAAATTTTATGTATGAAACAAGCGGACTCGAGAAGGCCAAGCTGCCGCGAAGTGTCGGAGTCCAAGCCCCAACTCACCTCGCTGAAGAATGCATTTTCTCTTCGCGCTTGAATTGTATTATCGTTTTTATTTTGGTGCTATTAATGTTGTTATATGAATTATGGGCGCAGAAATTCTATTATTGACGAGGGATGAATATTGAGTGACTGACTAGACGCTAGGTTTATCAACAACTTGTCAACAAGCTTGCTGTTTCGCGATGGATGGAATGAGACTGGGTGTTTGTAGAAAAATCAACCAGTAAAGTATGAGAGTCTTGAGTAAATTCTCAGAAAGAAGGGAGTCATGCTGACATATTCGCCGCACAGACTCGCCACAGATGGGGTTAGCTTTTTCTCCGTTGTTCAAGAGGGGCTTCGCCAAGTGAGTGGGGATGGAAAACTAACACAACTTGACTCCTCAGAAATTATCATATTCTATTTCAAACAAAAGATCTATATTGGGGAAACTATACATGCAACATGCTTAATTTTTTCGAATTATGCTCAGCACTCTGTCATGGAGATTAGTCTCCAGCGTCACTAACTTCATATATTGCAGACATCACTGATGGAAATACACGATGCCGCATGTCAGGTCAATCAAATGTAGAGTATTAGGTAAATACCCAAGATGTGACCTATTTCGGATATCAGCTATGTGAATGAGTTGGAGAGATATGTAAAAGGTGGGTAAAGTTGACATTTGGCGACTGAAAAGCAACCATATCCGTCTACAGAATAACTTCTCTTGGTACCTCACTTTCAGACTTTAGAATACGGAGGATTCTAGGATGTAGCCTTAGTATCTCAATCGCGCTTTTATTGCAGATGTTCATGTGGAAACTTAACCACACGTATCACTTGTCCACAAGTAACCATGCAGTGTCCAAAGACATGAAAAACATTTTAGGCCACTCAGAAGTAGAAGTTTGTGCATCTGTTCACGTAAGTCACATAACAATGAAAATAAGCGATTCTCGGCAGCCATTTTGAAAAGAAAACGGCCGCCATCTCGAATTCCATCAGTTCTAATGCAACAAAACTGTGTTGATCTGCTTCCTTGAGTACGAAAATGTGGGTATAACCGTTTAAATTGGCCTCCTATGTGTCTCAGAAGTGCAGAAATGCGACTTTGAAGTGTTTGATGGCGGCCATTTTGAAATCCAAGATGGCGGCCAAAATACGGATTTACATGCCGGACTCCCCCTCCAAAAATGAATCATATGTGTTTATCTATCATCCTGCCAAATTTCATGCTTTTATCAAAAAGTGCACAATCATTTCACAAATCTGCCGGACTATAGGGAACGTGCTCGGGAGTATCGTTAAAACTTTCCCCCCCGCTGACGACACGAGAGACCAAAGCAGTCGGGCAAACGAGCCCTCCGATGTGGGGTGAAAGCCGCGAGTGTTGCGTTCAGCGTTGTCCCCATCCGATAGGCAGTCAAACACCGAACCAAAAAGAGTGAGGGGAGTCTTAATCGCCCAAGTGGAACGAGTCCTACATGGTGCAACACTTGATGTCCGCCCAAGCGACGACGCAGATCAAAACCCGGAACATCTTTGGGTAATCACGGCTTCATCCATCAAGAGTACTGCCCTTATACCAGCAGCGAATTTGATTTGTGGAGCGTACCGATGACCCAGTGAAGCACCGTAGAGGGACAATGGGTGAAACATCTCCCACTATCCAGCATCACTGAGTCGAGCCCTATTGAATCCGTCATCACCAAATCTGACACGGCGTACGTGAATTTAGCCCACATCTACGGTACTTGTACGTGAAAGCCACGATCACCAATAGCTACGGCACCAATTTCGAGGAGGAAGCCCCAGTGTCTGGCTCCATTCACTGTGCCACAAATTCTAAGACAAATTCTTAATTGCCTACATCGAAACGTTGTGGTCATACGGCTGAGCAGCCAAATGTCTCGCTTGACAGCACCCGCGTACAATCGGGATACCCCAGCACGCATGGAGACGATCGACAATGCCGGATGGAATAAAGGGCGGGATTTTACAGCGAACAGTCGATCGATTGGACGTCTACATGCAAATCTGGTCATGCATGACTGCTACCTCTTGGACGTAGTGCTCATCAAACTCCGACTGACGCGTGCTGCACAGGGCTTTGCTTTCTGCTACAGGCCCGGCGCATGACAATAAGATCGTCATCCAAGGGGTAAACTTGCTCGTCCGCAAAGTGAAACCGAATCCAGACAATGACGTATGCAAACTAAAGTGTTCTCCGTTTCGGTTAAGAATCTTATCACCAAACAAGAATATTTCTTCCTGAGGGATATGCCCAAGCGACTGATCATAGCCTGCGTGGAGAACAGCAGGTTACAGAGCGGACCCACCAACCGGCCTTTGCATACCGCAGTTTATTCCCGAGTTCTTTGCAACATTGGGTCAAATCTATCAGGACGAAGGGAACCGCATCGATCGGGCGCCTATTGTATATGGTTGATGGTATGTGTGATGATGAGGATTGAATTAACAAAAATAATGACAAACGAGAAAGTTAAAGAAGAAAATGAGGAGTGATCAACAGTGATGCGGTGTTGTCCTCCGCCGGACTTGAACCAACATCTTCCCAGGACCGAGTCTGGTATGTCTTAAGCCAGAGATGTAATACCAGTTATACTACAGAGACTCTCCAACAACACCATGATCATAGAGAAGGCAAGTGAAGATGAACTGAATCAAGACTTTCTCATCCATCACATCCAAATCTTTCTTATGCACCACATCCAAATCGTTTTGTCGTCCACCACATTCAAATTATGACATGTGAATCTAGTCATCTAACACATCCAAATATCTTCCTCATCTAGTACATCTGAATCTATTCCTCATCTAGCACATCCGAATCTATTCATCTAGCACACGCAAATATATTCCTCATTTAGCATGTCTAGTACATCTGAATCGATTCCTCATCTAGCACATCTGAATCTATTCCTCGTCTAGCACATCTGAATTCATTCCTCGTCTAGCACATCTGAATCTATTCCTCATATAGCACATCTGAATCTATTCCTCATCTAGCATATCTGAATCTATTCATCTAGCACACGCAAATTCATTCCTCATCTAGCATGTCTAGTACATCTGAATCTATTCCTCATCTAGCACATCTGAATCTTCATCTAGCACATGCAAATTTATTCCTCATCTAGCATGTCTAGTACATCTGAATCTATTCCTCGTCTAGCACATCTGAATCTATTCCTCATATAGCACATCTGAATCTATTCCTCATCTAGCACATCTGAATCTATTCATCTAGCACACGCAAATTTATTCCTCATCTAGCATGTCTAGTACATCCGAATCTATTCCTCATCTAGCACATCTGAATCTTCATCTAGCACACGCAAATTTATTCCTCATCTAGCATGTCTAGTACATCTGAATCTATTCCTCGTCTAGCACATCTGAATCTATTTCTCATCTGGCACATCACATCTCAATCGATTCCTCGTCTAGCACATCTGAATCTTCCTCATCTAGTACATCTCAATCTAATCATCATCTAGCACATCCAAATCAAATTGCTGCCTTTCTTATGTGACTTATGTGGCATATCCAATTGTTTTTTCCATATAGCAAATCTTTGTCATCCAGGAGTGAGGCACCAGCCCATTACATCTTATTTTATTATTTTTTTTTTAAACTTTAAACTTTTGACCATCTGATACCATGGATCATACAGACAACCCACAAGACCAAAATGGGGCAGAAAAGTTTATTCTTGCCTGTAAGGGGTATGAATGACAACTTGTAAGCGGGTTAACATTCACATATACAAGATAACTTACCTTTTTTGTGAAATACTAATTATATGTGGTCATTTCCACATAAACGTTGCACGTGTGACAAATTTTCACTTTCCATCAGCATACTTAATTGTGATTTTTATTTAAGCTATATTAATCAAAGTTTCAAGAAAGTAGGTTTTTTGTCATCTGCAACTGTCAGGTTTTTAAACATTTGCACTCGAATATGGATAAAATCTAAAACATTTTTTACTAAAATGTATACCAAATTCATGATTTTCCTTCAGACATAGAAACTTAACTCAACAAAAAGTTTCTTTGTTTTTTAAATACACCATCATGTCTAAGTTCCACAGTGAATACCATTTTACGATTAAAGTAATTATTTTCAAAATAATTGAAAAAATTTACTGCATGGTTTAGATGTCCCGTCTGTCACAAAAACGGATGATTTTTTAGGTTTTTTTCTTGAGTACAATAAATTTTAAGAAGGAAAAAAGCCAGTAACATTATTATTTATCTACTGTAACACCCTCTCAACCAGATGCAATTAATTATTTCATTCTTGGTCAAATACGCTGATAAAATTTCAACTCCATATCTGTCCCGTCTGTCACAAAACGCTTCAAAAAGCAGCCATAGATTATTGAGTTTTGCGTTCATATTGCCCCAAACCAAACAATGTTTAGTAATCTAGATGCAATGAACATTCTGATGAATGCACAAACCTATATGCCTTGAAATTTTAAGTTTGCAATACAAAATACATAAAAATGTGTAAATACATTAAATTGTGACAGACGGGAAATGTGACAAACAATGTGAAGTAAACTAGTGCACAATGAACATCTTAATTGTAGCATTGATCTACATGATTAAAAATAGTCTGGAAACAGGAAGATAATTTATAGGGCATGAGATAATGTCCCGTCTGTCACGATAAGTTGTCCCGTCCGTCACGTCACTAAGTGGCAAAAATCCATAATTAATCTTTTTCATAGAAAAACTGTTAACCCTAACTCTGATTACTTGATTAGTCCACTAACATTTGATTTACATTAAAAGATGATTTTCATTTGAGAAGGAGATAGAAATCTATCTTGTCTATTCCTTTTTCAAATGCGTGGTCCCTGCTTGTCCCGTCTGTCACATTTGTCAATTCCAGTTGAAAAGAAAATATTAATAATAATTATTTCAATGTTTCTGTCTTAAGTTAAAGTACAACTAGTTCATTAACCACTGATAAGTTTTTGCTTAGATTTTTAATAATTTAGTTTGGTGCAGAGTTGTGTTAACATCACAGGGTGGCTATCTTTTGTCCCGTCTGTCACGCTGGAAATGACCATACATGTATGCTGATGGATTACTTACTCATTCCTCCCTGAAACTCCACCAAGTTATGGAGAACCCAATATGGATAGGCACAATAAAATGATGAGCAAAAAAAAAACAAAAAAAAACAAGAACATAATCAAGTGAAAACCAAGTTAATGAATCATAATTATTTGGCTATGTGTGATGATGATGAAGATTCAAAAAGGAAAAATAATAAACGAGAAAAATAAAAGATAAAAATGAGGAAAATGATGATGACGTGTTGTCCCTTGCCAGACTTAGGTGGATATTTCCCCATGGCTGAATCATCCAGCACACTCATTTCTCTTTCTAATTAAGCACATCCAAATCCAGAATGAAAACACATCACAACCTGAGATACTGGTAACAAAGAGCAACAAAATACATTGTATAAAGCTACTAAGTAATGGAAATAAAGATAAAAGCTGCCCACCTTACCCACATTCTCAAAAATGTTATGATAATTATGAAACATTAACCTAACATGTACTGAGCCTTATGATATGGTAGTTGATATTTGAAATATTTCCTTTTTTGCTTTATACCACTCAGACATCATATGTACTTTATCGATGACCACTGCACCAACACGTTGCTGATAGAGCCTAGAGCGGAGAATTGCTCCCATGGTTGTTGATCAGGGCCTCTGGGTGAGCATACAGTAGCACATATTCCCCCTTTCTTATGCTGGCAAGGCTCACCAACCTGAAAACATGAATACTGGTGCTAGTCTCTCCAGCATCTGTGTCGCCCACCATTTCCTCATCATCTGAGCATTCCCGAACAGGGAGTTGTGCTGAAATTATATGTTTTATATACAATGCACATCCTAATATGGACAGAAAATGTATAATCACACAGAATTCATCAGTCACCAGCAAATAAATGTATCAAAGGTTCGTGGCCCATCTTTATGACAGGTTTTCTATTTATATATTATTAACCTATTTCTGAAAAAATATATATTAAACATTTTTAAATAACAGTTGTAGTAATATAATAATAAATAGTAGGACACATTTGAAATAGAACAAAATAGGGTAGGACATTAAAAATTGAGGAAAATAAGACAAGGTAAAATAAGGCAATGAGGAAGAATCAATGGTGATGCAGTGTTGTCCCCGGTCGGACTTGAACCGACATTTTCCCATGACTGAGTCTGGTATGTCTTAAGCCTGGGATGTAATACCAGTTATACTACAGAGTCTTTAAACACTTGGCCCACCATGATCATGGAGAAGGGTATATGTCAGAAAAATATTATGTATGTAATCACATTTTCATTTTTCGCAAGTTATACTTTTGATTATCTGATACAAACTACAACAAATTGGATAGAATAGGAAATTCCTTTTTTCAACGATTACTGTAAGGTGAGTCATTGGAATAGGGGAACAAGATTCTACTTACCTATTTTGTGGAACATTAATTGTATCCTGATGGATTACTTACTAATTCCGTCCTAAAATCTCCCACCAAGTTTATGGATAGGTACAATGAAATGATGAACAAACAAACGAAACATGATTAAATACAAACTAAGTGAACAAATCATATTAAAAGTTCATGCAGATGAACTAATTATGGAACTCACTCGGCTCATGATGAACTATTCACCAATTGTAAGCTAGGACTACCAGCCCTTGCTGTTGTTCATTGGAAAATTGCTTGGACCATATAAAGTAGAAGCACCCTGTAAATCACTTTTCAATATTTCTGTTTCTGCATAGTAAACTGTTTCTCCTTCGTCCTGAGTTACCATGATGAGGTTTATGTCGATTTTGTGAACTGATCATTTACATATTTATTTCGAAGCAAATAGCATTCAGCTGAATGCGCCAAGACTCTTTATGCTCAATGCAAGGACAAGTCATGTTCCAATGAACAGCAATAAGGATTATACGACTACCATATGCAGCGGAAACAATTCAACATTGAGGTTGCTCCCATGGAATTTTTGAAAATTTGGCCTTCATTTCGACGCATTTTCAGTGAAGATTTTAGGGTGCGAATTTTAACAATTTGGGCCTTTCTAACTCTTTTAAAGAGGGGAAACAAATCTTGATCAAATATTGGCACGACTTTAGATTACACCCTAGATAAAACGTTAAACATACATCCAGCCCAAATAAGGATGCCCCCAAATTAGAGCATTACAAATTTTTTAAAAATATTTTTCTTCCATTCAGAATCAATGTTCAGTTATGTTCAAGGAGATTCCTCATCAATTAAGCCGGTTCCCGGGTGTGAAAAGGAATAGGACCCCACCTGTGTGGTTCCCGTGTGTGAAAAGGAATAGGACCCCACCTGTGTGGTTCCCGAGTGTGAAAAGGAATAGGACCCCACCTGTGTGGTTCCCCGGTGTGAAAAGGAATAGGACCCCACCTGTGTGGTTCCCGGGTGTGAAAAGGAATAGGACCCCACCTGTGTGGTTCCCGGGTGTGAAAAGGAATAGGACCCCACCTGTGTGGTTCCCGGGTGTGAAAAGGAATAGGACCCCTGCTGTGTGGTTCCCGGGTGTGAAAAAGAATAGAACCCCACCTGTGTGGTTCCCGGGTGTGAAAAGGAATAGGACCCCACCTGTGTGGTTCCCGGGTGTGAAAAGAAATAGGACCCCACCTGTGTGGTTCCCGGGTGTGAAAAGGAATAGGGACCCACCAATGGCTGGTTCAGGTGTGAAAAGGAATAGGACCCCACCTGTGTGGTTCCCGGGTGTAAAAAGGAATAGGACTCCACCTGTGTGGTTCCCGGGTGTGAAAAGGATTAGGACCCCACCTGTGTGGTTCCCGGGTGTTAAAATGAATAGGACCCCACATGTGTGTGGTTCCAGGTGTGAAAAAGGAATAAGACCCCACCTGTGTGGTTCCCGGAGTGTGAAAGGAATAGGACCCCACCTGTGTGGTTCCTGGGTGTGAAAAGGAATAGGACCCCACCTGTGTGGTTCCCGGGTGTGAAAAGGAATAGGACCCCACCTGTGTGGTTCCCGGGTGTGAAAAGGAATAGGACCCAACGTCGTGATATGACTGAAATATAGTTGAAAGCGACGTTAAATCATATCTCACTCATCAATTAAGCCTCATTTTTACTCAAAGCCTACCTATTTTGCCATATTTCAGGGACTTATTTGCAATAATTTTGGCCCATTTCCCTGCCGCGCCGAATAGTGTGCCCGAATTTGCGTAATCTAAAGCCCCGATTGGTGTCCAGATGAAACCATCTTCTCGTCATGCAGTTTAAGTCAAAGTCAACTTCCAAGACCTCTGCAAGAAAAGGTCCCTTCATCAATATACGTTAGTTAATTGCATTAATGCCAAGCTGAATTGTTTGAAGTTGTGAGTGCAAAACGCAGCAATTTCCGGCACTAATTGACATTTTTATCGGAAAAGAGAGAGAAAATCATAATGATTGTACTGGACTTGAAACTAAATCTGTTGACATTATGCATGAAACAATCTAGGTAAACCAAGATAGTAAATGAAGGGAATACCATCTAGACGTAATGCTATGAAAACTTTGTGTGAAATGTTATATTCTGCGAGATCCCATAATAATCACGACAATCTTTGACTTTTCTCTCTGACAATGATTGACGTTCATTCAGAGATTAACATCATCGCACGGCACAATCTTTCGATATGTTCTACCCTCGAACAAAGCCATACTTTTCGGCAGGAGTAAACTCTTTGATCTTTATGGTCTACCACGCACAATGTCTGCAAATGCCATATTTGAATACTGTTTCCCGATAATGTTTATATATTAGTCCACGTACTACCGGGTGTAATTTCTGTGGGCGTGATTTTGAAATTGTTTCAACAAGCTATTCACCTGACTGACTAACAATAGTAGTTTCAAATTCGCACGGAATTTATATAGGGCTGAATTCAGATATAATATTCTGTGATATTATATCTGAGTTTATTGAGATTGTGCATGAAACTGCAATTCAAAACTAGTTAGGATAAATTTGGACCCATGAAGAAAGAAAGAGGAGGGTCAGGCCTACTCCCCCAGAATTTTTTTACATTTCGAACATTTCTCTATTAATTTTCGACCCATTTCAATGCACTTCAGTAAAAACTATTTGTCCCCACCCCCACTCTTTTCACATGTTGCATGTTTTTATATGCTGTTTTACAACGCAAGTTTGTTCTTTGTTCATTGTCTGTGATTTATCTTTTGCCATATTTTGTTATTTCAAAAGTCGAGCAATAAAATTGAATTGAATTGAATATCCCCCCCACACGTGATACAGTAGAGGGAATGAAAACTAAAAGATACTGCTTGTAATTAGAAGTATAAGACTGATCATGGACTGATCCCCCCCTCCCCCCTCAAATGAAAAAAAATAACATGCCGAGGCAATTTTCAACAACTGACAATGTGAAGGCAAAATATCATTCTACGACAGGGTTCCTGGATATTACCTGATACCACACTATAGGTTTTTCCATGGGTACCCTGAATATTTAAAAAAGCACGCTGCTATGCCTTTCTCCGTTAGGGACATGATTTGGTCTTCCATCAATGTATTGAGTGGACTGACAACAACAACAATTTTTGGGTTAGATCCTGTTCCTGCTAGTAGTCATGGCAGCAGTTGAAATATAACGCTCTTCCCATATCCAGTAGGCAGAACTGATACACAGTCTTGACCGCTGTGTATACACGTCAATGTTTCGATTTGTTTATCTTTCAGGGTGAAGGAAATGCCAAGTTCGTTTTTCGCATACATCAAATCAGTTTCAAACTTCCCGCCCGCCATCTTGCGTGGTGTGATATCAGCAACCAATCAAAGTTGAGATCCATGGGAACTATATAAGAGCGAACACACATCCTTCAACAAGTGCTGTACCTCACGTGCGGCGGATCACGGTTTACAGCTGAGAGCTGTAAAATCCTTACACGATTAATACGCGAGGTATTATGACTTCACGGAATAAGCCGAGCAGTCGCGAATGATTTGACTAGTGTTGCTTGTCTAATTTGTTTGCTACTCTATTCCGATCTGATTTTCCTAATACGGTATCTTATACTTAAGCTTGGGACATATGACCAAATTTTTCTCGACCAGTTTTCAGGTGTCTGTGTGAACGACTGACCGCAACGTTATATACATTGTCCGGTTCTCCAGGTCTTTTTTTCGATCGTGTGAACTTTTACTTGTTGGCAGCACTCGGTCATACTCGTTTATACTCAAGTATAGAATGATATCGCTGCCTTTCACAACCGGGAATTACTTTTCAATTTTTCGTGTTACAATACAAATGTAGGTAATTCTGAAAAACTAAGTCATGGTTTTTGGTCTGCTTCTTGTGCTTGCTGTTGTAATCCGCATATTTGGTTGTTGTATGTATTATAATTCAAGGTATTGATACCTCTCTATCACCCCATAATTTACACAGTTCACGCGGTGCTACTTTAGGAATAGAATAGAATAGATTTATTTGCATGGATATGCCCGAGTGGGCTAAAAGCACAACATATTATAAAAAGAAAGGTAAAAAAACACAGCGAACTATGAACAATGTACAAATTTGGGTTCCCCTGAGTTTGTTATACTTTCATGTTAAATAGGACGGGGGCCAGGTGTTGGTCAACTAAGTACGAGCCATTAAGCATACACAGATGCTGCCCAGATCCACTAGAAAAGGTCTTTGCATGTTAGGAGATTTTGAATGCGATTGCAATGCGCTACGCGGCCCCGTTCTTAGACGCCATGGCGACGTGTATACGAGAACAATTATTTCTGACTGCGATGTGGTGTTTCAATCTCAGTAAACTCAGATATATAGATTGTGTGGTGTTCATGTTATTTTTTTTTGGCCAGATGAAATTTGAGCATATTTCGCAATACACCCGGACCAGTTTAGGTCGAACAATGTAAAATTGTCTAAGAAAACTTTGTCGTGTGTTCCATGCTTAACGTACTGTACAAGTACCCAACGATGATGCAGATTTTATTCTTGTGATGAAATGTGTGTATTTTAAATCTTCTCGATAAAAGCTTTAATAAGTACACATGTCTAAAAAAAAATATTACTAGAATGAATTTATACATATATATATCATTTAATTATAAGATTATCATTGGACTGTTACTTTGTCCAATGAATACTTGCAGGCCCTGTCAAGTGTATATGTTTTTAAATGGTATGCCTTATGTCAGCATAAAATGCAACTTTCATACCTTGCTGAATCCAGACTCTCCAGAGCTGGTTTATAAATTAATGGAAAAATAATATTTTATTATTTGAAGATTATAGGAATTGAATAGAAAAAAAGCACGCTACTATGTGACGTATACGAAAACATGTCAACTAAATTTTCTGCTAAAAGGCCTGTTTTCGGCGATGTCCGCTTTTCCGTGGAATTCACGTTTTTTGTGGAATTCATGTATAGTCGGAGCTCAGACTCTCATGCAACCAATTTAATACTTCACCGCATGCAATCATTCCGACGCGCCATGTACGCATGTTTATCTGTCACAGTTCTCATTTGGAACGAAAAGGAATACACAACAACAACAATAACAACAACAACGCTGTGGCCGTCATGATTTGTCATGTGATCTTATCGAACAAACAGTGTGCAGTCAACCAGCAACATATGAATAACACAGAAAGCAGCGGTAAACATATATTTGATGTACTGGAATGCCTGAAAAATAAACGTTATCAGTTCACATTGAAGAGGGACCAGCTGTTGGCTGATGTGTGTTTATGTAGCACGAGTTCACGGTCCGTTTTGTCCCGCGACGTAACATCAATGTTTTCTTGCATAGTGGGGATGAATATTCCACGCGAACGAATCACCTCTAATTGTTCGCTAATTTTCGGAGAGGAGACAGGCAGATTGGTCGAGTTCCGTCCTCTTGAAAAAAAAGGAGTTTGATTGATCCGGGTCAAAAGGATTCCCAGTCCTATGAAATTTAGATCGTCTAGTCTCATTTATCCATTGGGTAAATGCGTCTGAGGACTTGTTTAATATTTTGCCAACATTGGCGATCACGAGATATATCCCGTTGCCAAGACGACAAGTATTTAGGCCACGAGCGCTGCCAGGTGAGGCAAACACTCAAATAGATCGCTGTCTTTTGGCGGATTTGAGATACACATGCACAATGACTTAGTTGCACATTATTGAGAGAACAATTCACTGACCCGTGAATTCAGATGATCAGGTACCGGGTTGTATAATTTCATTTTGGGATGTCCTGGAGACTATTTCGAGCTGGTGATAACTGATATAATCTGGAACATATGTACTATATTTTCCAACTATTCAAGCATAATGGCACTTTCTTTGAATACTGGAAAAATATAGTACATATGTATAAAATTATGCCAGCTGTCGCCAGTTCAAAATAGTTTCCTGGACATGGTGAAATTATACATAGGCCTACTCAGTAGCTGATCAGCTGAATTCATGGGTCAGTCAACAGACATAACAGAAAGACTTTGTTTTGATCTCTCAATAATGTGCAACTCAGCAATTGGCCCTTTTGCCGGGCGACTTCACTGAAATGTATCAAAGGGCCTCATCCGCTCAGTGAAAATACTTACCATTCCAGTGGTTTTCCATACGAGGGACGACGATTCCCAATGTGTACCTCTTATACACGCAGGAAAGCCAGTCTTAGCTGGGTTGAAAGATAACAAGGGGACTAGACTTTCTAACGGACGACATCGGCGAGCTGCAATTTAATTGTAAGTATATATATTGTTAGTTAATTCTGAAAACACGATGGGTTTTTTCATACGACAACGAACGTTCGTTAGTCGAGGTGCGCTCATCTAATGAGCGCCCCCCTTAGTATCCTCGTTCTGTTCAGCTTTAGTATACTGTAAATGCGTATTGTTCTCTGGACATTATCTTTCAGGGCTGATTGAAATGATAAGTTTTTTTCTGAGAAATATATATCAACATTGAATATGGTTATTATCGTCAGCACATATCAAAATACCAGGAGGAGAATTAGTTTTTTTGGCACCTGATCACAACTAAACTTGACAGGGTAACACTTGTTCAAACAAAGCTTGTGTCAATCTCAGTCGTTAAAATCTCTGATAAATGGCCTAACCCCAAGCTATACGAGATTTTATTCAGATCAGTCTGTTACCTGTGATAACCTTAATAGTAGTAAAACCTGGGGGTGTAATCTGCCGCAGTGAGGCGGTCATTTCAGACGTTGATGGTGTCACTTCCGGTTCCGGGGATAAGCCTCCGCGGACGTCACTTCAATGTGAATTGGTTCCGCAGTCACGTCAATGTTAATGTCCGTGGCTCATTTGAAGCACTCTTGGAGTAGCGTCCGACTGGACTGGTGTGTAGTTAAAATGCCGTCAAGTTGCGGATGCGCAGTCGAGGACTAGTAGAAAAAGGCCACTTGAATGAACGTTTTAGGGTACCGGTAGAGATGGACCTCCCCGGGTCGGAAAAGGCCGTGCAGTGTCTCACATTGAAACGCTCGTGGGGGACAGTCTTACTGGACTAGTGTGTAGTGGAAATATTGTTAATCTCCGCATGCGCAGACAGAGTAGAGTCAAACAGGCGGTGATAATCTCAGGCGCACTCGACGAGTAGTAGAGAAAGGGCAGTTTCTTAGGTGCACATGTGCGCGTTTGAGGAGATGGGCTATGTTCGATCTGGCTGCCTGGTAGAATTATTTGTGTGTGTGTGTGTGTGTGTGTGTGTGTGTGCGTGTGTGTGTGTGTGCGTGCGTGCGTGCGTGCTCGAGTGTGTGTCTTGGTGAACGACCGAGCGAGCGAGTGGGTGATTCAGTGAGTAAGTGCGTGAGTGAGAGTATCGGTGAGTCAGTGAGCTACTGAGTCAGTGAGTGAATGAGTGAGTGTGAGTCGGTGAGATTGAGTGCGTGGGTGAGTGAGTGAACGAGTGGTCATATACGGTCATATCTGAACCATTGAACTCGGTCTGTAACCTCCCCGTACCCCTGTGTAAGGAATACACAACAACAACAATAACAACAACGCTGTGGCTGTCATGATTTGTTATGTAATCTTATCGAACAAACAGTGTGCAGTCAACCAGCAACATATAAATAACACAGAAAGTACCGGTATACATATATTTGATATGCTGGAATGCCTGCAAAATAAATTTTATCAGTTCATATTTAATAGGGACCAGCTGTTGGCTGATGTGTGTTTATGTAGCGCGAGTTCACGGTCCGTTTTGTCCCGCGACGTAACATGTTTTCTTGCATAGCGGGGATGAATATTCCACGCAAACGAATCACCCCTAATTGTTCACTAATTTTCGGAGAGGAGACAGACAAATTGGTCGAGTGCCGGGGCGAAAGGGATTCCCAGTCCAAGGAAATGTAGATCGTTTCTTCCAGTAGACTGAATTCAGAGTCCAGATTCATTTATCCATTGGGTAAATGAGTCTGAGGGCCTTGGTTTTGTTTAATATTTTACCAACACTGGTGTTCACGAGATATATCCCAGTTGCCAAGACGACAAGTATGTAGTCCGCGAGCGCTGCCAGGTGAGGCGAACACTCAAGCAGATCCTATCTATTGGCGGTTTTGAGATACCCATGCACAATGACTTAGTTGCACACATTTGCGTATACATCTCCATCCATAAGTCTTACCGCCTATAGATTACCCAGATGATTACAGGTTAAGTTGCACATTATTGAGAGGACCCGTGACTTCAGATGATCAGCTACCGGGTTGTATAATTCCATTTTGCCATATCCTGGAGACTATTTTGAACTGGTGATAACTGACATAATATGATACACATGTACTATATTTTTCCAGTATTCAAGCATAATGAGACTTTCTTTGAATACTGGGAAAATGTAGTACATATGTATGAAATTATGCCAGCTATGACCACTTCAAAATAGTCCCCTGGATTAAAAGATAGGACATGGTGAAATTATACACACTCCGTAGCTGGTCAGCTGAATTCACGGGTCAGTCAACAGACAGGCTTTGTTTTGATCTTTCAATAATGTGTAACTCAGCAATTGGCCCTTTTGCAGGGCGACTTCACTGAAATATATCAAAGGGCCTCATCCGCTCATACAGTGAAAATACTTACTATTCCAGTGATTTTCCATACGAGGGACGACGATTCCCAATGTGTACGTCTTATACACGCAGGAAAGCAAGTCTTAGCTGGATTGAAAGATAACAAGCGGACTAGACTTTCTATCGGACGATATCGGCACGCCGCAATTTAATTGTAAGTACATTGTTAGTTAATTCTGAAAACAAAAAAAACAAAAAATTTTTTATGCAACTCACGACAACGAATGTTCCTTAGTCGAGGTGCGCCCATCTAATAAGCGTCTCCCTTCTTAGTCTCTTCGTTCAGTTCAGCTTTAGTATACTGTAAATACTTATTGTTCTCTGGTCATTATCTTTCAGGACTGATTGAAATGAGATGTTTTTTCTAAGAAATATATATCAACATTGAATATGGATATTATCGTCAGCACATACATGTATCAAAATACCCGGAGGAGAATTAGTTTTTTTGGCACCTGATAACAACTAAACTTGACATGGTAACACTTGTTCAAACGAAGTTTGTGTCAATCTCAGCCATTAAAATCTCTGATAAATGTTTGCCTAACCCCAAGCTATACGAGACTTTATTCAAATCAGTCTGTTACCTGTGATAACCTTAATAGTAATAAAAATGGAAATAAAGTCGTATTGACCTCTCTGGGCCAAAGGGCGCGTGCCCGGAAGTACCCCGGGGGTGTATCCTGCCGCACTTCAATGTCAGTTGGCTCCACAGTCACGTCAATGTTAATGTCCGTGGCCCATTTGAAGCACTCGTGGAGTAGCGTCCGACTGGACTGGTGTGTGGTGAAAATGCCGTCAAGCTGCGCATGCGCAGTCGTGGAGTAGTAGAAAAAGGCCACTTGAATGAACGCTATATAGAATAGAATAGAACCTTTAATTGTACTTTTTTAACCGTTGATGGGTTAATGTGTACAGGAGAAAACAAAACAAAATAAATCACATGTTCACCGGATTCAAGAAGATACATTGTTCATCAAGTACTTTGTCTTAATTAGGTTGCGATGAATAAAGTTAACTACCAGAGAGATGACCACCATGTCCTCGGCAGAGAGAAGCCATACAAATTTTGCCCTATCTGGCATACTGATAAAGTTGGCACATGTCTGTGATATATTTGTAAATAATAGATATGCTATAACCAGGGCATTTAATCAAAAAGTGGAATTCATCCTCCGTATCAGATTTGCACAATGGACAAATACGGCGTTCAATGGGAACTCCGGTATACCTGCCCCTTTCGATATTAAGATCATGAGAGCTATAGGGTACCGGTAGAGATGGACCTTTGCTGGTCGGAAAAGGCCGTGCAGTGTCTCACGTTGAAACGCTCGTGGGGGAGAGTCCTACTGGACTAGTGTGTAGTGGAAATATTGTTAATCTCCGCATGTTGGTGTGCGTGCTCGAGTGTGTGTCTGTGTGAACGACCGAACGAGCGAGTGGGTGATTTAGTGAGTAAGTGCGTGAGTGAGAGTATCGGTGAGTCAGTGAGCTACTGAGTCAGTGAGTGAATGAGTGAGTGTGAGTCGGTGAGATTGAGTGCGTGGGTGAGTGAGTGAACGAGTGGTCATATAAGGTCATATGTGAACCATTAAAGTCAGTCTGTAACCTCCCCGTACCCCTTAACGCCAAGATGTAGACAAATGAGATAAAAACAACAACAAGGGTACTGCGTATCACGTTATCCCTCTATCACAACATACCCACGCTGGGGAGCCGCTATGAGTGTGTTTACGTAGTAGTAGTGCGTGTATCAGATGCATCGTCGGCTACTCGTGCCCAATCAGATGCCGGCATTTGAGAAAGTTCAATGCTCGGCCATGGTCGCCATTGTCCGTTTGTCGTAAGCGTCGTCCAGGATACTGTAACGGGAACATATCCTAGAACAGTTGTTTGCGCATTATGATCGCATTTTGCAAGGCCTCAATGGGCGGTTATGCCTATGCGTGGGGTCACCTTTCATTTCAAGCGACAGTATGCTATACTGTTCACAGATCGCCATGGCTGTTTTTCTGATGTAGCGGCGCATTTGAATGTAAGCAAGTTATCCTGTCCGGCGTCCTCGATCGCCACAGAGTGGGTATTAATAGCTGCTGTCACAATACGATGCTAAAAGGTGGGTTATTAATCACTCAGGCTTCCCTGCGACGTAGCCTGACTATCAGCAAGCTAGCTGCCTGTATTAGTAGATATACTCTCAGCAGTCTCTGCATCGGTATAAGTGGGTGGACTCTCAGAATCAGCCGGTATGCTCTCAGCATATACAATGACTTCTTGCGCCTCCGTGTCTTCATACCTATGTATATTCTACTGGTGTCGCATCATATCGTAGTGTATGGTGAATGTGCGTTCTCACTCAGGACATGTATAACCCATGCTGACGATTGAATGTCGACAGTTGCCGTCTTTGGGATACGGTTGCTTTTATGTACGTAACACAGCAACGCCCGCTTAACGCTTCAACGCCTCGGGGGATGTAACTCGAAGTTCTGATGGGTTAGATATCCCATGGTATTGACACTAATTCTTAAAAATGTAGTGACACCCATCGTTACGCCTTAACGCCAGTCTCAACACCTTAACGCCCTATCATAACGCCTTAACGCCTTATCTTAGCCCCTTAACACCCTAACTTAACGATTTATCGCCCTATCGTAACGACTTAACGCATTATCGACCGCCCAATCACACGCACATGCTTTGGCCATTGACCATAGACCACTAGTATATAAACCGCAAATTCCGTGACGGCCCAGCAAGAGTTATCTGCCCCTCAGAAGACCCCAGTGACTTCCAATGTTAAATCCAATGGACAACCCTATCATGGACATTTGCGGTATGGATGTGGCACCTTGTTTTTTCTGTTTCGAGCTGTAGAACACGATGACAGGGGTCTCGAGGCCATTGGATGAATTTCGCTGACAAGTTCAGGCAGGTCAGTGTGGATATGTTAGGTCCGTTCCGGCGCAGAGGACAGTGTCCTGGCACCTTGGGCAACCCATTCATGGACATTTGTGGTATGGGATCTGGGACCTTGTTTTTTTCTGCCTCGCGATGTAGAACACGATGGCAGTGGTCTCGTGGCCAATGGTTGCCTTTTGCTGAAAAGTTCAGGCAGGTCTGGGGTGGACATGTTAGGTCCATATCGGTGCAATGGGCAATGACCTGTCACCTTGCGCAACCCACTCATGGACATTGGCGGTATGGGGTGTGGTCTCGCGATGTAGAACTTGATGAGAGGGATCTCGAAGCCATGGGCGGACTTTCGCTGAAAAGTTATCGTGCGCATACGTAGTGAATAGGCAGGCCTGGGGTGGACGTTTTGGGGACGCGGTGGACCAATATTGGTCCGATTGGGACGAGTGAGGTATCATATTAAAACACTCGTGGGAAACCATCCGACTGGATGGGTGTGGAGTGGAAGTAAGTTTATGGGGCGCATGCACAGGGAGGGAATTTTGGGAAAAGGGCACTGGAATGGACGTTTTTGTGGTCGAGGTGGGCCAATAGTGGCCCGAATGGGTCGTGTGGGGTATCCATGTGAAGCACGCCTCGATGCCGATTAAGTCGTGGGTGGGTGCATGTAAAACTTTCCCCAGAAAAGATACGAAATCTTTTTTACACCTGGTGAGTCATAGAAATGGGAATGTTGTTCTTGAGATAGTGAAGTCTCTCAATTTCGGGGAAGTAAAAATCAAGGGAAGTAACCCGGTTGCCCCTTAGTAGTAGAGAGAACAGAAACCCAGTATGTTTGCCCTATGACCTTTGTGGAGAGTTACAGTAACACCCCAATGCCTTATCGTAACGCCTCAACGCCCTATCCCAACGTCTTAACGCCTTATCCTAACGCCCAAGCATACCAGTTTGATTGATCTTTTGCGCGAGATTGTACCATGCTATTTTATAATACTAACGCCTCGACAAGGTGTATGTATCAATCCATTCACACCATGGAATAAAACTAGTTGACATATGGTGGTCCCGAATGTCATTATCGCTCTACGCCGAGACATCGTACAGAGGTTTTGCTGGGAAAGCCCCTGTTTCGTAGATCATCGCTCTAAATGTCAGGTTATATTTTTCGGGGAATCTTCGGGGGAAACCCCTGTTCTATTTATAGATCACGCTGGAGTAGTAGAGAAAGGGGAGTCTCGGGGGTGCAAGGGAGTGCGTTTGGGGGAGATGAGGGTCGAGTTATCTGTGTGTGCGTGTGTGGAGGAGGAGGAGGAGGAGGGGGAGTGAGGAGGAAGAGGAGTGAGAAGGAGAAGGTGTGAGGAGTGAGGAGGAGGATGGAGGAAGAGGAGGAATGAGGAGGAGGAGTGAGTGAGTGAGGCGTGCCCAACGCTCGGCTTAACGCAGTGACGCCCTACGCTTGTGAGTGAGTGAGTGGATGGGGGATGTTTGTGGTGGTGGTGGTGCTGGTGATGGCGTTGCTGAGCACCCGTCTTAACGCAGTGACGTCATAACGCCCTAACGTCTTCTATACCTAGTTTCATAATGTCTTATCGCCATGATGCAGACAGTTGAGAGGAAGGAAGTTCACAAGTTTTCATGTAGTTTATTCTCTCCTCCATCACATCATACTCAAGCTAGGGGAGCCGCGTTCGGTATGTTTACAATTCTCGTAGGCTCTTGTCCAATCAGAAATCACCATTTTGTGTTGTATCTGTCATATTCGTTCTTGTCTAATATTTGTATTCTCCACTGTTCTTGTCCAATCAGAGGCCGCCATTTGGTGTTATGTCAACCTTCGGCCGTGTTAGCTTTTGTACGTTGGAAGTATCCCTAATCATTTGAACGTCGTCTTTGGTATGCGCTTTCTTTTATGAACGTAACACAGTAACGCCCACCAACGCCTAGCTTCAACGCCCTGGTGAATTAACCCGGAAGCTCTGATGGGTCTAGGTATTGATGAATTGACACTAATTCCTTGAAATGCAGTGACGCCCGTCAATGCCCGTCTCAACGCCTTAACGCCATATCAGCGCTTTAACGCCTTATGAAGTAGCCTCGTGTTTCTTCACTAAATCGCCATCTGTTTGACATTTCAAACATAGGCTATAATCTGTTGGTTTTCTGTAAACCATCTTCCATAGACCTACTTGGTAGAGGAAAACAGCATTTCAGATTTATGATTTTCTTGTTGAATTGGAAGTCTTGCTTTTTCAACCATGCTCGGCCTACTCGTGCCCCTGCCCCCCCCCCCCCTCCTTAGTTTCCATCCCAAACTTTTACTTAAAGCAATGGGACAAAAGACAAAGAATAGAGCTCTGAAACTTACTGAATTTTTGTACCATTTTGAGCGTATTTGCATACACCAGGGAGCGAAAGATCATGGGTGTATCACACAAAGCTGGCAATGGGATGTATCTGAAAGGCACGTATTTGGCTTTTTCGCATTCGCCTTGCCCAAAGAATAAAGGAGTAATTTATTTCGCCAGAATTAATTATTATTTATGATATTTATTAGTTTTGCGAGATTAAAAATTCTAATCATAATTTTTTTCAGAAAAATCGGTCCAAAAATAGGCCGAAAATGATTTCCGGAAAATGACGTCACCGCGACGTCAAAATAACGGCAATCTTGAAACAGATTCACATTTTCTGATAGCGCTTGATTCCAATATATAGTATGCAAAGTTTCAGCCCCCTCGCTCCAGGTATAACAAAAAATATGAACGGTTGCCGAAATGCCATCCCCCATTTTGCATGACACCCATAAAATACGCACAGACCGGAATTGGTTAAGCTCAAAATGACATTAAATTCTCAAAGAAAACTTGGCATCAAACTTTTTTCTATTTCACAACATTATAATGAATAAGAATTCACAGGTGCCAATAATTTATGCGCCAAAACTACTCGGGCATATTTTGCGACAATTGGCCCACACTATTATCACAACCCATTAACGCCTTATCTTAACGCCATAACGCCCTATATTAACCCTTAACGCCCTATCTCAACGCCCTATCGTAACGCCTTAAAGCCTTATCGTAACGCCTTAACGCATTGTCAACCATCCAAATCACACACATGCTTTGACCACTGCCCCTTGTGACGTGATCGCCGGAAGTGACGTCATCGTTGGAAGTGACGTCATCGCCGGAAGTGAAGTTCAAGAAAATTCAAGCATGAGAGACCCATAAGAAATATAATCTGAAATTTTCTTGATATTTGTATTTCTAGAAAAAAAGGAGAAATATTCAGACAATTTAAGATTATATTTCTTATGTGTCTCTCACCCTCAAATTTTCTTGGATGAGAAGTCAATACGTGTCGACCGATTTGGCGAAAATTAACAAAAAAAAATATGTTTAAAGGCAGTCAAACATTTCTTCAATATATTTATTGTTGTGTAGTTACACTCATTTTCTTCTGATCAAATTCACTGTTCTTAAAAAATCTTCATGCGCATTTATTTTCGTTTCGCACAGCTCAAACATGGAACGACTGAAAACTCTCTGGGATAAAACCCACAGTAAGAAGAAGCTCACCAATTTGATGGAGACGCAATTGAGGATATTAAAATTTTCCAAATCCGTCAAAACATAATTTTTTTCTCGTTCAAGAAAATTCAAGCATGAGAGACCCATAAGAAATATAATCTGAAATTTTCTTGATATTTGTATTTCTAGAAAAAAAGGAGAAATATTCAGACAATTCAAGATTATATTTCTTATGTGTCTCTCACCCTCATATTTTCTTGGATGAGAAGTCAATACGTTTCGACCGATTTGGAGAAAATTAACAATTTTTTTTTATGTTTAAGGGCAGTCAAACATTTCTTCAATATATTTATTGTTGTGTAGTTACACTCATTTTCTTCTGATCAAATTCACTGTTCTTAAAAAATCTTCATGCGCATTTATTTTCGTTTCGCACAGCTCAAACATGGAACGACTGAAAACTCTCTGGGATAAAACCCACAGGAAGAAGAAGCTCACCAATTTGATGGAGACGCAATTGAGGAGATGCCTGACTACGTTCGATTTAACGCTGTTCGGGACAGGGCAGATGATCGGTGCTGGTATTTATGTAGTCACTGGCTCCGTCATTAGAAACGTAGCAGGACCAGGCGCTGTTCTATCGTATGCTATAGCTGGTTTTGCTGCTATGTTGTCCGCTCTCTGCTATGCGGAATTTGGAGCACGTGTTCCGAAGGCTGGGTCCGCCTATGCATACACCTACATCACGATTGGCGAGTTTTGGGCCTTTCTGATTGGCTGGAATATCGTCTTGGAACATTTGATTGGCGTAGCGTCTGTGGCACGAGCGTGGAGTGGAACGTTCGATGCTGTGTTCGATGGAGGAATAAGTAATGCGACGATTAAACACATTGGTAAACTAAACGAAGATTCCGAATGGATTGCCGAGTACCCGGATCTGATTGCCCCAATAGTTGTCATTTGTATCGGCATATTGGTGACGATAGGGGCGAAAACGTCTGCAGGATTCAACAGTGTCTTCACGATTTTGAACGGCGTTGTAATGGTGATTATCGTTGTCGGAGGATTTTACTTAGCTAGCTCCACAAACTGGGATACGAGTGGGTTCTTCCCCTTCGGCTTCAATGGAGTCTTAGGCGGCGCTGCGGTGTGCTTCTATGCATTTATCGGATTTGAAGGTATCGCCATAGCCGGAGAAGAAGCAAAAACCCCCGGAAAGTCCATCCCTATTGCGACAATAGCTTCTATCATCATCGTAACTGTAACCTATCTACTAGCTACTCTAGCGCTAAGTATGATGGTCCCCTATGACCAAATAAATCCTTCCGCGGCGTTTCCAGCAGCCTTTTCTTCAAACGGTGTAGAGTGGCTGAAATATGTAGTGGCCGGTGGTTCCTTGTTCGGAATAACGGCTTCCCTTCTGGGCTCAGCATTCTCTCTTCCACGAGCTGTGTACGCGATGGCCAACGATGGAGTTTTCTTTAAAATATTCGCCAGTGTTCATTCCAAAACCCAGACACCAATAGTAGCCATTGTGGTGTTTAACCTTCTCGCGGCGGTCATCGCGTTCCTGATTGATATCGAGGCTCTGGTCGAATTTATGTCAATTGGAACATTGACGGCATTCACAATAGTGGCGGCGAATGTCATCGTTCTACGATATCTACCAGTGAGCAAATGTCAGTTCAAATTAAAACCAGATTTGTCTAAGTCAAGTTCACCGTTGGAGAACACGTCTTCAGTCTCAGATAAGGCGTCTATTGTGAAACATCAAAAAAGTCATGACGATTTTGGAATGTTGAAAGATAAATTCAAATGGCTGCCATTTTGGAAATCGTTGGAGCCTGGTAACGCGGTTAGCTTGTCTGTGTTGTTGATGGCCATTTCGATGCTTGGATTTAGCAGTCTGCTCTTGTTTGGCGGGAACAGTCTAATGAATGGAGATTGGTGGATGTGTATACTGGTAGTTATAGCTGGAGCCTTTGTTATATCGTCATACCTCGTTGTCGTCGCTCACGAGCGGAATGACGCATTTACCACATTCCAGGTGAGTAGAGTTATCCCCTTTATAAATTAACTTGCACAGGGCAACTGCCTAAATGATTATCTAGGTTCACATCACGGAAAGATCCCTGTTCTACTAAAGGGGGCAACTGTGTGAGCATAATTTCATCTTTAAAATCTTTGGCCCGAAAACAAAAGATTTTCAAAAGTATTTATTCGGACAAACTATATCCAACAGACGGTGCTTCAGTTACGCACACTGCAAGGCTATTTTGGATACCGCAATCAACATGTTTACATGCGTGAGACTATATGGATGGTGTATGAGCCCAATTGTGCATGGACCAGTTTTTGTCTACTCTACTTATTAGTCCAATCTGGAACGTAGATCGACTCACTTTCTCGCTATGAGCCAGGCAATCTTTGGCTATGAGCCAGTCACTCTATGGCTATAAGCCAGTCACTCTGTGGATATGAGTCAGTCACTCTGTGGCTATGAGACAGTCACGGCCACTCTCTGGCTATGAGCCAGTCACTCTGCGACTATGAGCCAGTCACTGTGCGGCTATGAGCCAGTCACTCTGTGGCTATGAGCCAATCACCCTGTGGCTATGATGATAAACAAATAATGTATATTAAATGCGAGAAATATTATTAATGGGTTCATACATCTGAACCGGATGATTTTAAGCTTCATTATTGGCACTCATTTTAAAACAAACAATAGACTGCCAGAAGAACATGACCGTCCTGATAATAAAATACATGATACAGAACCGTACAGCCGTGACCGGTCATGTTCTGCATGGTTGGACATCTCTTTTCATAATCGCTTTGACCACATGGTCAGGATGAGAGTTGACCATGCAGAACGTGGTCAGTCACGTCTGTAGCATGAGATACTCGGTCAGCGCGAACATATCCTTCGGTATATGTAGCCCAATTGTGGTTTAATTTGGAGATAGACACCTGAGACAGGCCTGATACATTTCACATAGGGAAAACAATTTCGCTTGAATAATCCAATCTTCGGTATATTGAAAATATATGTTCATTGTTAAACCAATACCCGAATTTATTTGAATATATCTAATGCTGTTGTCATTGCAACCAATGATCAGTTTAATCAATTCTAACCAGTTTAATAGAATAACAGGGGAATAGGTCTGGAAAGGAAACTGTTTGGTCCATTACAAAGATAGATAAGCCGGCGACGCTCTTTCTAAATTAATCTGTAAGTGAAAGAGCGTGATTTATGTGTCATCTGTTATTGTGATTAAAAATCTATGTCCCGTTTTATCTAAAATTCCAATTTTATGGTTATTTTTCTGTATTTCCATTTCTATGTTAATCGGAGACAAGGGTTATAACCATGGTAATGGTCATCTAGTGCATAAGATTTGCTGACCACCATTTCTATTTCATTTTCTAGTATATGCTAATTTGCATAAAAAGTTTAAATGAAATTATATTTTGAAAAGGGAGGTGTCAGTATCCCCCTTGAACCAAGGGTACTCTCTAGCTACTCACCTGTTTAGATATAGGGAGGTGTCAGTATCCCCCTTGAACCAAGGGTACTCTCCAGCTACTCACCTGTTTAGATACAGAGAGGTGTCAGTATCCCGCTTGAACCAAGGGTACTCTCTAGCTACTCACCTGTTTAGATATAGGGAGGTGTCAGTATCCCCCTGAATCAAGGGTACTCTCCAGCTACTCACCTGTTTTTGGTATAGAGAGGTTTCAGTATCCCCATTGAATCAAGGGTACTCTCCGGCTACTCACCTGTTTACATATATATTCGCAGCTGTCTCGCACACTTATCCGCACCATGATAACAATCCCGTAAATTTACGAGTAATATGAAAGGCCCATACAGCAGCAATTAGCTAGCATTAGTTCAAGGAATAATATTTTAGCAATTCAGAGGATTCCATCGGAAAACATGCCCCTCCCCCACCGCAAAAACATTAAAGAAGCAACAACGATTGCTCGTTTTTGACTGGCCTCCTAATAGAAGGATAATTCTAGGAAAGCTAACTTTCTTGTCATGACATATATCTAAACTATACAAGGTATTGGCCCACTAAGTTTCCAGGATTATTTTGGAACAGGAAAGTTTAAACTTGTAATCGACACAGGAAAGGAGCTACCTATGACCATAGAGCTTTCCATGTATGTTGGCAATACGTACGCATGAATAAGAAAAATTGTCAGTGGTATACAAACGCTAAAAAAGGTCCGCATCACCACCAGACCGCATCACCGCGGAAAAATTCAAGGTCAAAGGTTGCCGGAACTATAGTGGAGTGGTCAAATCTTGGCAATCCATAACCTCCACCACAACGCCACCTGTCGCCACAGAGAGTTACCTCCCCCGGCAAAAGGGGACCTTTTCTAGCTTTTGTATACTACTATTGTCCCTTTCTTTTCCACAGATTCCATTTGTACCGTTCGTACCGGCGCTAAGTATGTTCTGCAACCTTACATTGATGCTACAACTATCCTACGTCACGTGGTTACGTCATCTAATTTGGCTGACTATTGGTAATCAACATTTTGTTTTCTTCAACAATGTATAATTTCAATTTCCCTCAACGTATTTTTTCTCCGTGTTTTTTATCTCAACTTTTCTTCATCAGTCGTCAGATACTCTGTGTTGTGCGACTATGTGAGATTATATGACTATATGATATTATACGATAAAAGGTGATGTTATATGCATTTCGCCTGTATATCCCTATGCATGTTGCACTCTTAGTGTATGATATTCCGTTGTCAGACGGAGTATTATACATTTTAAAAAGGTTCTCTTTGTGAACATCTCTAACCATGTACATTTCACTATAATTTTCTATCCTATCCTTATGCAAATGTTAAGCCTGTATGTTTATTGCCGTAAGGATCATCAGCAACATCCGGACGGCATTATGTCCGACATGCAGTTCAAAGAATATATGTTTACCCTAGGATATATGTTTCAGCCTGACCGTCTATCTCGCCCAGACCCCTATAAATAATTCCGCATCCCTGAAGGCATGACATTGAAACACACTAAACAATATCTTTAATGACAAGCTCTACAATACAATTCACGATCTTGCGCCGATGACGTCACAATGAAGTTATATTCTATATTCTATTCTTTTGACCTGTACTTTATATTAAACCAACATCTGCATGGTGAATTAGACTATAATTATCAGAAATAAAAATAATTTTGTGCCTCTATGCAGAAAAAGCGGCAAATTTTAAGAAATATCCTCTGCTCATGGGGTCATGCAAGTAGATATAATATCATACCGTATTTCTCTTTCTACTCTAAAATGACCTTTATCTTCCTTTGTAGGATTTATCATATATTTCGCATACGGCGTAAGGCACAGCGACGAGAACAAACCTCTAGGGGATCTGAACAGCGTGTCTTATGTGGTGGAGAGAAAAGACACCTCTCCAGCGGTCGTAGATACAGACCCGCATGTTACCCCGGAAGCTGGGATCACACGCAACAAAGCCGGAGAGATTGTAAGGGGGCCTAACTCGTCCACGCAAAGCCAAGTTTGTCAAGAGTGTCTCCGCTAGATACCACAGATCAACGTTTTAACAATCAGACAAACTGGTGGCGAGTGGGATATTAACTTGTCACAGTCTGTGTGCATGCTGTGTTCAGTCTACCGACACCAGCTTTTCAACTTTTTAGCCAATCAGAGAATAGACGGACAAACTGATACAAACGTAGCTAAGATTCATAGCGTCTCCCTTCCCTCAACGGTATGCCGACGACAAATACATTTCGCTGTTGGTAACTCGAACATCTCCATGGCGCACTTATTATTACCTTTGCGCCCTATTTGACCTTCATTAACTTGAGAAAATGGGCCACCATGAATAAAAATACCATAATCGATGTTGTGATCATCATCCCCTGTATACACGAGGTCTATTATGACGAAAATGCCCATCTTCTTGACCCTCGATTTCAGGTGATTTTGAGGCTCCATAGGGATAATTTTAACGTCTAATTAATATATGATCGACGATGGGTCATTTAGTCTGCCATTTCTGTATTTTTATTCATGGCGGCCCATTTTCTCACGTTAATGAAGGTCCAATAGGGCGCAAAAGTAATAATAAGTGCGTCATGGAGATGTTCGAGTTGCCAACAGGGAAATGTATTTGTCGTCGGCATACCGTTGAGGGAAGGGAGACGCTATGAATCTTAGCTAATACGAACGAGACGAGGTAACTGTGAGCGTGTATTAATTTCGAAAATCATGGCTTGTGCAGTTGTGGGATGTTCCATTGTCTTAATTCCTCTGAACGCTACCTTTTGCAGGTGTACGTGTGCTTCACTGACTAGAACCTACTAAATTTTCACACATTATGAGACCTGGTCAGACCTATTATATAGGTCCTACTGGAAATCCTTCCTATGGTTAGCTTACTTTTGATAAGTATTTTATAAATAATAATTTAATAATATTTGAACTCTATTTAATTGTGCTACATTGTTATAAATTACCGTTATTTCACAGTAAATGTATGCTGGAGTTCACAATAAACACATTAAGCTGTAAACTGAACTGTGATATTGCATGTGACATCAACTGGAATTGATAAACTGCGTACAAACATAACATAAAATTCCTGTTTTTGCTGAAAGGAGGTTGATATCTTAGCACACGAAACGCCAGTTGCAGGAAGCATCCGGCACAGGTATGCGTTGTACAACATTCAGAGCATTATCAGAACACGCACTGGGGGAGATGCGGCGGCTAACTTTAAATTTAGTTTTATCTGTCGTGGAGATTCCTGAGTAGTAGGGTAAGCGTATTTAAAGTCGTATTGACCTTGCGTAAGAATCTGGCATAGAGGTCAAATGCATTATAGTCCATGCAAAGGTGTGCGCCGTCTAAAAAAAAAACGCCGTCTCAAAGAATTAGTGCATCTTGTAGTATGACATCACGTGGTGGGCAAGGGCATGTATTCTTCCGTGGTGATGCGGTCTGGTGGTGATGCGGTCGCGGGAAAAAGCTTCCGCGGAGAAAAAGTAGTCCCAGAATTCAAATACGCTGCATGGTCCGATTGGGTCGTATGAGGTATCAATGTGAAGCATTTGTGAAGGCGCATCTGATGGGCTGGGTGTGGGCCACTGAAATATTGTCATTCTGCGCATGCGCGGTAGACCAAGGACATGGAAATAGACGTTTTGGGGTCTAGGTGGGCCCATAGTGGACCGATGGGGTCGAATGAGGTATCAATGTGAAGCATATGTGAGGGGCATCCGATGGGTGGTGTGGGATGGAATATGGAATTCTGGGCATGCGCAGTAGACAAGGGTATGGAAATAGACGTTTTGGGTCCAGGTGCCCCTAATGGGCCGATGGGGTCGAATGAGGTATCAATGTGAAGCATATGTGAGGGGGCATCCGACAGGGTGGATGTGGGATAGGAATATCGGAATTCTGGGCATGCGCAGTAGACAAAGGGTATGGAAATAGACGTTTTGGGATCCAGGTGAGCCCCTAATGGGCCGATGGAGTCGTATGAGGTGGCAATGTGAAGCATATGTGAGGGAGCATCCGCCTGGACTAGCGCAGACAGGGAATTGTGGGAAAAGGGAATGGAAATAGACGTTTCGGGGTTTAGGTGGGCCACTATGGGTCTTATGGAGTCGTATGAGGTATCAATGTGAAGCATTCGTGAAGGAGCATCCGACGGGGTGGGTGAGACGTGGAACTGACGTCATTCTGCGCATGCGCAGTATACAAAGTGTATGGAAATAGACGTTTTGGGATCGAGGTGAGCCCCTAATAGGCCGATGGAGTCGTATGAGGTATCAATGTAAAGCAGTCGTGAAGGAGCATCTGCCTGGACTAGTGTGTCGTCCGTGTTCAACATTCTGCGCATGCGCAGACATGGAATTGTGTGAAAAAAGAATGGAGATAGACGTTTTGGAGTTTAGGTGGGCCACTGCTGGTCCGATGGAGTCAAGCGAGGTATCAATGTGAAGCACACGTGAGGGAGCATCCGACTGGGTGGATGTGGGGTAGGAATATCGTCATTGTGCGCATGCGCAGGCAGGCCGTAGTACGGAAATAGACATTTTGGTGCCGATATGGTCCACTATTGGTCCAAATGGGTTGTGGGAGGTGTCAAAGTGTCACGTCAATCTGCGCATGCGCAGTTGGGTGTAGTAAGTAAAGTGAAGGAAGGTATTTGGTGTAGAGATGGACCACTATTGCTCCGAATGCGTCGTGTGGGGTGTCATTTTGTAGCTCTCGGGGTGTAGATCCCGATTTGAAGGATGTCCAGTTCATCTGTGACGTCAACGGTAGGAGTAGTAGCCAAAGTGAGCATTTTGGGGGTGTGAAGGAAGATGTTTTGGGTTAGAAATGGACCATCCTTGGTCCGAATGCGTCTTGTGAAATGGCATCTTGTAGCAACGCCCGCCAACGCCAAGCTCAACGCTCCAGCGCCCTGGTGAATTAGCCCAAAAGCTCTGATTTTCATGGAATTGTCACTAATTCATTGGAAATGCAGTGACGTCCGTCAACGTCCGCTTTAACGCCCTAGCATAACGCCTTGACGCTATGATATAGACAGATGAGAGAAAACAACAACAACAACAAGGATGACAGATGAGAGTACAACAACAACAACAAGTTTTCATATAGTTTATTCTCCCCAATGTTACATCATCGCCACGCTGGGGAAGCCGCGTTGGATATGTTTACAATTCGAGAAGACTTGTCCAATCAGAGACCGCCATTTGGCGCTGTATCTGTAATATTCGTTCTTGCCCGTTAGATGTATTCTCGGCTGCTCTTGTCCAATCAGAAGCGGCCTATAGCAGGTGGGTCGTCAGCCGACACCACCACCACCGGGCGTTGACGCCCGTCAACGCCCGGTGGTGGTGTTGGTGGTGGTGTGTGGTGTGTGGTGGTGTGTGGTGTTGGTGTTGGTGGTGGTGTGTGGTGGTGGTGGTGGTGGTAGTGTCTGTAAATATAAGAATGAACATGTGTCCCTCATCAGTCCATATGTATTGGTCGGCTGATGAACATGCCGTGTATGTGTACGTTCTGTCAGAAAACCTTCTCTCGTCGCGATAGTATGCTCAGGCACATTCAACGCAAACACAACCAAGAGACACAGCCGAGTCCCGTTATAGGTCCAACAAGAGCAGTAGAGCATCCCTATACGATGACGGTGAGCGGCCCTACGGCATGTGGAAAGACGTCCTGGGTGATGAAGTTCTTAGACGAAGGTGTGGCAACCCCAGGTCCGACACGTGTTGTTTGGTGTTATACCCAATGGCAGCCCGCCTACGAAACTACAAGGTTACAGAATGTGAGCTTCGTCCCAGGGATTCTCCACGACATAAACGAACCGTATTACTTTGACCCGAGCAGACTAACGCGATAGTGCTAGGTGATCTGATGAGTGCGGCCAAGGACAATTCACACGTCGCCGACTTGTTTACTAAAGGATCCCATCATCGGAATCTGTCCGTCATCTATTTGATCCAGAATCTCTTTCCTCAAGGGAAGGCGTCCAAAGATATTGCCTTGAACTGCCAATACTTTGTGTTGTCCTCCAGTCCAATTGACAGAGCACAAATCCGTGTGTTTGGTAGTCGAATTTATCCTCAGATCATCGACCATTTCATGCAGGCGTTTCAAGGGGCGACAAGTCGTTCGTACGGCTACCTGTTCGTAGATTTAAAAGCCCATACCCCCGTAGATCGCCGGCTGACGACCCACCTGTTACCCGGCGAGGGATCACCGCAACGTCATATACCCCTACACCATCCGCCGAGTCCACTCCTGACAGAGCAGCAGCAGCAACACCCAACCTTGAAGGACCAACCCAAACCCGTACAAGGGAATGAACATAATGTGAACTCGAGGCTATGGAAGGATTTGTTCAAAGAAAGTATGGACGCCGAGATGGGCGAGACGTTGAGGGCCACAGAAAACAAGTTTCAACACAAAGGATATTCGAAAAACGAAGCCGCAATTTTAGCCCATAACAGATTGGCACCCAGACTACGACGGGCTTTACGTCAGCAGTATGTCGACCTCGTGACACATATGAAATTGTTGGATAAGACTGCGGTTCATATGGAAATCGAAAAAACAACGTCGATGTTGAAAACCTCGGGTATGAACTGGAGAACGGCGTATGTCAGAGCAATAGCACAAAAGCAGCATTTGTTCGAACGCATCATTAAACGACGTTAAAGCGTTAAGAAAGTGTGTTAAAGCGTCGAGACGAGCGTTAAGGCGTACAGATAGGGCGTTAAGGCGTAACAGTGGGCGTTGGCGTGCGTTACTGTCTATGAAAGCAAGTGTATTACCAAAACACGCACAGTCGACGTTCAACCGTCAACATGGCTTATACTTGTTCTGAGTGTGAACGCACGTTCACCAGACATTACGATATGATGCGACACCAGCAAAATATACATGGGATTGAAGACTCCGAGAAGTCCGTTGAGGCGGGTGCTGATACAGAGACTGCTGAGAGTGTATTGACTGATACCGAAACAGAGACTGCTGACAGTCTGTCTACTGATACGGAGAGCTTGACCTCAGATAGTCAGCCTACATCCCAGGAAAGTGAGGCCGAACCTACCTTTTGGGATCGAATTATGACAGCAGCTATCAATACTCACGCTGCAGCGATCGAGGACGCGGGACAGGATAACTTACAACAGACGTACACCCAAATGCGCCCCTGCATCAGGAAAACAGCCATGGCGATCTATGAACAGTATACCTTACTACCGCTTGAAATGAAGGGCGACCCCACGCACAAGTCCATCATGAAGACCAAGCGTCACTTGGAAGAGAATATGGAGCTACCACCCACCGAGGCCCTGGAAAATGCGATCAGAATGCGCAAACAACTGTTTCAGGACATGCTGCCCGAACAATATCCAGGCCTTCCAGACGACGATTTGAACAAACGGATGAGAGCGAACATGGCCGAAGATGGGACTTTCTTAAGGACGGCTTCTGATTGGACAAGAGCAGCCGAGAATACATCTAAAGGGCAAGAACGAATATGACAGATACAGCGCCAAATGGCGGTCTCTGATTGGACAAGAGTCTTCTCGAATTGTAAACATACCCAACGCGGCTCCGCCAGCGTGGGTATGATGTAACATTGGGGAGAATAAACTATATGAAAACTTGTTGTTGTTGTTGTTCTCTTATCTGTCATCCTTGTTGTTGTTGTTGTTGTTTTTCTCTCATCTGTCTATATCATGGCGTCAAGGCGTTATGCTAGGGCGTTAAGGCGGTTGTTGACGGGCGTCACCGCATTTCCAATGAATTAGTGACAATTCCATGAAAAATCAGAGCTTTTGGGCTAATTCACCAGGGCGTTGAAGCGTTGAGCTTGGCGTTGGCGGGCGTTACTACAAGATTCTACTTCACACGACGCATTCGGACCAAGAATGGTCCATTTCCACAATGACCCCCCACACGACGCATTCGGAGCAATAGTGGTCCATCTCTACACCAAATACCTTCCTTGACTTTCCCAAACTGGTCACTTTACTTACTACACCCAACTGCGCATGCGCAGATTGACGCGATTTGCAATAAAAACACGCCATTCTGACCCCACCCCACAAAAGCTTCACTTTGACACCTCCCACAACCCATTTGGACCACTAGTGTCTATTTCCATACTACGGCCTGCCTGCGCATGCGCAGAATGGCGATATTCCTACCCCACATCCACCCAATCGGCCGCTTCCTCACGTGTGCTTCACATTGATACCTCACTTGACTCCAGCGGACCAATAGTGGCCCACCTAAACCCCAAAACGTCTATTTCCATTCCCTTTTTCCACAATTCCCTGTCTGGGCATGCGCAGAATGTTGAACACGGACGACACACTGGTCCAGACAGATGCTCCTTCACGACTGCTTTACATTGATGCCTCATACGACTCCATCGGCCCATTAGTGGCTCACCGCGATCCCAAAACGTCTATTTCCATACAGTTTGTATAATGCGCACGCGCAGAATGACGTCAGTTCCACTTCTCACCCACCCCGTCGGATGCTCCTTCACGAATGCTTCACATTGATACCTCATACGACTGCATAGGACCCATAGTGGCCCACCTAAACCCCAAAACGTCTATTTCCATTCCCTTTCCCCACAATTCCCTGTCTGCGCATGCGCAGAATCCTGACAACAGCCGAGGCACTAGTCCAGGCGGATGCCCCCTCACATATGCGTCACATTGATACCTCACTCGACTCCATCGGTCCACTAAGGGCCCACCTAGATCCCAAAACGTCTATTTCCATGCTCTTGGTCTACCGCGCATGCGCAGAATGACAACATTTCAACCCCACACCCAGCCCATCAGATGCGCCCTCACATATGCTTCACATTGATACCGCACACGACCTCATCGGACCATCAGTGGCCCACTTAGACTCCAAAACGTCTATTTCCGTACATTTTGTCTACCGCGCATGCGTAGAATGACAATATTTCAACCCCACACCCAGCCCTTCAGATGCGCCTTCACAAATGCTTCACATTGATACCTCATACGACCCAATCGGACCATGCAGCGTATTTGAATTCTGGGGACTGCTTTTTCTCCGCAGAAGCTTTTTCCCGCGACCGCATCACCACCAGACAGCATCACCGCGGAAGAATACATGCCCTTGTCATACTACAAGATGCACTAATTCTTTGTGACGGCGTTTTTTTTTTAGACGGCGCACACCTTTGCATGGACTATAATGCATTTGACCTCTACGCCAGATTCTTACGCCAGGTCAATACGACTTTAGATAGGCTTACCTTACTACTTTCCTGTCACAGATTCCTTCACGATTATTTACGGAACTTGTGGTGACCGCATTTGTAATCACGGAGAGCAGAAATACGCCAACGAGCAATGGCCATTTCAGCCTGCCACGGAACCGATACTTGTAGACAACGGTGCCTTGTAATTATAAAGTTTAAAGGATGTTGTAAAAATCTAATTTGGCAGATTTTGGATGAAAAAAAAATTCAGCTTGATTACCATCATTAATTCATATTCCAATTAATGACTGGTCCACTGAATCGCCGACTGAATTGTGAACTGTGAACTGTGAACTAACTTCACGAACGTTCACACACAAGGGAGTGGCTATTAGCTTGCTTGCAAGATTGTATTGTAGACGATGACCATACCAGAGCAGGATAAGGTGACTGGCCGTAACAGTCTTCCACAAATGTGGTCTCACATGTCAAGGAAAATTGGCTCGTGTGTACCAGGCCTAACGGCTGAATTTTGCCCACATTCAAAAGCATTGTGACGTAGTTTCGCTTCGTTTAATGATAACTATAAACAAATAAGACTTTTCAAGTAAATCATTGCCTTTCCAGTGGGGGTAAATTCATTTCCCATCCGTAATGCAAGCCGATAAGAATATCAATTCTTTTAGCCCTATAAGGCCAGTTTTATTTAAAAAGAGATAAGCTGCACCACTGTTTTCAGTTGAATTGTGATATATTTTCTAATAATCTAAATTATATAACACAAGACGATTGGAAAGGTGATACTCAATATAACATATTCACGAGAATGTATATTTTCTTAGATATAGCTGTTTTGATTCAACCGCCCTGTGTAAAACCATGCATAGCAAATTTCATCGGGTGTCGCGGCATTCGTACTGGGGCGCTTCGCTCATGGCTCGGACTTCCGTACATGTCGACATGAGCTGATTGTTTAATAGAACCTTTGGGACACCAACAGAGTAAATGCTTTTCGGCTGAATGCTGGGGAAATCACTTCCACCGGTGATCTGACGATCCAGTCAGCGATGGGTTGGCAGGACCCTCCGATGCAGGTCAGAGACCATGTTGCCCGGGAACATGGAGACATGTTCTGACTCAACCACCTCACCTGTAGTCTAATAATACCCAGGCAACCATTCAGATTTTTGGACAGGATTCCCGGCCGCACGCACATCGACGGAAGTGACATCATATATAGTAAAATAGATGTTTGCCGAACATTACGTTTACTTTTCAAGTTTGCATAATACCTCTGTTAACCTAGCGTTAAAAAGTATTATCTGGAGACTATTTCCCTGTTTATCTGGACAGAGCATATGAAAGTAGTTCGCTCATGCGCAAAACTGAAGGAGTTGTTCGGCCGGATTCAAACTGAACCGTGCGTACATGTACTTGGGTTACGTCATAGCAACGCAGTAAAGGTTAACTTCCGCTACTGGAGGCAGGAATGTTAATGAGTCTGTGAAATGGAGCATGCGCTGTGGGGAGGATGGTTCTGTCTCAGTATCCGTCATGTAAGACGAAGTGACGTGAATTTACGGGATTTCCAATAGTGGGAAATGTGGGCAACGATTTGGTGTAAGACAACGAAATATAATTGACAAAAGATCTGCTGCATGTGCAAGAGGTCGGTCATTGTTTTATTTGCTAACATGTCAAGTCACATTGAAAAGCGGTATCTCGTCTGAACTATATACCCTTGACTCGTTCACAGTCCTCTAGGCTCATCTGACTTATCGTTATATTTATCATTATACTGGCCAGACATGTTAGATAGTCATGCAAACCAAAATATCGAGACCAGTGACTTTAGTCCCCGGGAATCATAAATAAACATTTTGAAACATAAATAAGTGGGGGGCTGCCTGTAACAAACTGGGCTGATTGCAAATTGTGTCTGAGGTTTGAGAGACTTGAGTATTTCCATAACAATTGGGATCCAGATTCTATGTGACCTGCATTTAGAAGCCCAGTGTCTTGATTTCTCCAATGTTTCTCAAATCTTTTCTTCGACTTCGGAAGAATATTTGAATATGAACTTATGAACATGTGGTATTCTCCCGCCTGACAAGACCTTACAACCCTGTCTGTGACTGAACATTGGAACTTTCTCCAACACAAGCACCATGAGCACAAAAGGCTGGGCAATTCCATTTGAACTGTTTAGATGATATATTTTTAATGTTTATGGTGAATTGAAGTAAACAGATTTTCTAGATTTTGAGAATTATCCATCATATCTTTGGTGTTTCGATATTTGCAATCTTTTAATTGTAGCATTGTCTTGCCATGTTATACAACTTTGAGATGGGAGAGAAATTTTGTGCAAATTTATCCTAGTATTACTGCTATAAATGATAAAAAAAAGACCTGTCAAGGTGAGGTAGCAAGAATGGATGCCATAACATAGGCATTAATAGGCAAGGCTTTGATGTAAGACCTCCCATTGAAAAGGTAATATCCTGGACAAAAGACTGACAATAGTAGTATAGTGCCGTGATTTAAAGCCAACTTGACCTCATTATTTGTTCCCCGGGTAAATTGTGGAACTTTGTCACGTGACGATCATGTGATCGTTGGGGGGAAACTACCTCCAACACAGAAGAGTTCCAATTGTTACCTTTCTAGGGGAGGTAACTCCGGGTCACTATGGTTCCGGCAAAGGGCCCCTGGGCATGTATTCTTCCGCAGTGATGCGGTCTGGTGGTGATGCGGTCGCGGGAAAAAGCTTCCGCGAAGAACAAGTAGTCCCCAAACTTCAAATACGCTGCATGGTCCGATTGGGTCGAGTGAGGTATCAAAGTGAAGCATTTGTGAAGGCGCATCTGATGGGCTGGGTGTGGGGTTGAAATATTGTCATTCTGCGCATGCGCGGTAGACAAAGGGTATGGAAATAGACGTTTTCGGATCTAGGTGGGCCACTAATGGTCCGATTGGGTCGAGTGAGGTATCAATGTGAAGAATATGTGAGGGGGCATCCGATGGGGTGGGTGTGGGGTTGGAATATCGTCATTCTGCGCATGCGCGGTAGAAAAAGTGCATGGAAATAGACGTTTTGGGGTCTAGGTGGGCCCTTAGTGGACCGATGGAGTGGTATGAGGTATCCATGTGAAGCAGTCGTGAGGGAGCATCCACCTGGACTAGTGTCTCGGCCGTTGTCAACATTCTGCGCATGCACAGACAGGGAATTGTGGGAAAAGGGTATGGAAATAGACGTTTTGGGATCTAGGGGAGCCCCTAATGGGCCGATGGAGTTGTATGAGGTATCAATGTGAAGTATATGTGAGGGAGCATCCGATTGGACTAGTGTTTCGTCCGTTGTCAACATTCTGCGCATGCGCAGACAGGGAATTGTGGGATAAGGGGGTGGAAATAGACGTTTTAGGGCCTAGGTGGGCCACTAGTGGTCCTATGGAGTCGTATGAGGTATCAATGTGAAGCAGTCGTGAGGGAGCATCCGCCTCGGCTAGTGTGCCGTTCGTTGTCAACATTCTGCGCATGCGCAGACAGGGAATTGTGGGAAAAGGGTATGGACATAAGACGTGCGGAGCATCCGACGGAGTGGGTAAGACGTGGATCCGGAGCGAAACGGTGAAATTTTTGGAAAAGTACCGGGTAGGTCTGTATATAGGGTCATATATGGTGCAGTCCACACTAGGCCACGGTTTCGCACAAATGGCCCCTCCCTAATTTCATAATAAGGAAGGTCGCCTGTGTTAGACAGCATGGTAATTCTTCTTCCCTTTCTACTAGCTGATATCTGTAGTATCACCCTGCTGGATGTAACCATTTCTTCAAACGAGGATATAATAATTGCTTGCTTATCGCATCTACGCGCCACTACAGAGTTAATGGTTTACGGAATTGAATATCTGGCAGGACAAAATCCTCACTTTTTCGGAGAACGAAAATGATGATTCCCTTATGGCGATAAAATTTTACAAAAAAACGAGTAGGTCGACCCCTTGATTTTTTCGCTTGTTGCCCGTTGGACGGAGAAACTTTCACAAGTCTAACAAAAAAATCATTTGGTTTGTTTTCTCTGGATGGTGGGTCGAATTTGGCACATTTTCGTACATTTTATGGAGTTTTTCAGAAAAGTTGAAGAAGGTTTAAGGAGGATTGCACGTCTTTCCTTTTCAATTTGAATAGCTCACTTGTCTCCTGAAATAATGGCATGGGTGTGCCCATTCAGAAAATATACACTTTCACAGGGGTTTTGTTAAAGATTTTACATATATTTGAGGCCAAAGACCCGAACCCATGTCTATTTTAACCGCACATCATTTAGGTGTGGAATGCACCCATAGTCCCATACTGGCTATATGGGGGAGGGGTGGTCAATTTTTTTCGTGGGCTTTACTATCGCTTGTGGGTCTCGTTTTTCTCGTCTCGTCGTTTAGAACGCGATGGGAAGGGTCCCGGAGCGAAGCGGTGAAATTTTTGGAAAAAGTTCACCGAGGCCTGTATATAGCCCCATATCGCTCCATACTGGCCATATGGGGGGAGGGCTGGTCAATTTTTTTCGTAGGCTTTACTATGGCTTGTGGGGTCTCGTTTTTCTCGTCTCACCATGAAAATCACAATGGGAAGGGTCCCGGAGCGAAGCGGTGGAATTCTTGGAAAAGTACCGGGTAGGTCTGTATATAGGCCCATATAGCTCCATACTGGCTATATGGGGGGGCGGGGTGGTCATTTTTTTTGTGGGTTTTACTATGGGTTGTGGGGTCTTGTTTTTCACGTCTCGTCATTTAGAACACGATGGGATGGGTCCCGGAGCGAAACGGTGAAATTTTTGGAAAAGTACCGGGTAGGCCTGTGCAGGTCCCTATATAGCTCCATACTGGCTATGGGGGTATAGGTCCAACCTGGGAAATTCACACGCGTTCATTGTGATATTGGTTGTTTGGACTTGATTTTCACGTCTCGTCATTTAGAACACGTTGGGAAGGGTCTCGAAGCGAAACGGTGAAATTTTTGGAAAAGTTCACCGAGGCCTGGGTAAGCCCATAGGCCTATACTGCATGGCTATGGGGTATAGGTCCATACGGGGTGGATGTTTTGGGGTCTAGGTGAGCCCCTAATGATCCTATGGTGTCGTATGAGGTCTTATTTTGAAGCTCACGTGGAGGAGCATCCGACTAGACTAATGGTTCGTCCGTTTTCGATAGTCTGCGCATGCGCAGTCTGGCCGTAGTATAGAAAGCAGGCATTTTGGGGGGGTATGTGGGGGTGTGCTTGGGGTAGAGATGGACCGCTATGGGTCCGAATGGGTCGTGCAAGGTGTCAAAATGAAGCTTGTGTGGGATAGAGTCAGAATGGCGTGTTTTTAAGTGCAAGACGCGTTAATCTGCGCATGCGCAGTTGGTTGTAGTAAGTAAAGTGGTCATTTTGGGGTAGTACAGGAAGGTATTTGGGGTAGAAATGGACCATCCTTGGTCCGAATGCGTCCTGGGAGGTGTCATTTTGTAGCTCCCGGGGTGTAGACCCCGATTTGGGGGCTGTCCACAGCATCTGTGACGTCATCGGTGACGTCATCAGTTCGAGTAGTAGCGAAAGTGGGCATTTTGGGGCAGCGAACGAAGGTATTTGGGGTAGAGATGGATCATCTTTGGTCCGAATGTGTCTAGGGAAGTGCCATCTTGTAGCTCTCGGGGTGTAGACTCCGATTTGAGGGCTGTCCACAGCATCTGTGACGTCATCGGTGACGTCATCAGTACGAGTAGTAGCGAAAGTGGACATTTTGGGGCAGCGAAGGATGGTATTTGGTGTAGAGATGGACCATCCTTTGTCCGAATGCGTCGTGTGAGGTGTCATCTTGTAGCAACGCCCGCCAACACCAACCTCAATGCTTCCACGCCCTGGTGAAATAGCTCAGAAGCTCTGATTTTCTAGATATTCCATAGAATTGTCACTAATTCTTCGAAATGCAGTGACGTCCGTCGTTACGCCTTAACAGACCGGAGAGAGAACAACAACAACAACAAGGATGAGACATGAGAGAACAACAACAACAAGAAGTTTTTTCATATAGTTTATTCTCCCCAATGTGACATCATACCCACGCTGGGGGAGCCGCGTTGGGTATGTTTACAATTCAAGAAGGCTCTTGTCCAATCAGAGGCTACCATTTGCATCGGTCATATTCGTTCCTGTCCGTTAGAAGTATTCTTGTCCAATCAGAAGTCTCCATTTCAGAAAGTTCCATCTTCGGCCATGTTCGCTCTGAATCGTTTGTTCTAATCATCGTCGGGCAGGCCAGGATACCGTTGAGGCAACATATCCTCAGATAGTTGTTTGCGCATTCTGAGTATTTATCAGTGCATGGATGAGTACATTCACCCGATGGGAAGATTCCGTAATTTGGTCACGAAGAACGTAACATTGGTCACCCTCTCTACGACCCATTGGAAGTTGGGGCGCTGTTCATAGGCCCATCCCAAGACATCCAATTGGTCCACTTGGTCCAGCACGCGCTGTAGCGACGCCCGGTTAATGATGGTAAACGGTTGGTCAAATACCCGGATGTTACTGCTCGGGTAAAAGTATCGAAAACAATGGCCTTTGGTGGCAAGCTCTCACTTCGCCCACTGAAAAATCTCCTCTCTCCTCGTGCAAAGATAACACCCGGCCAAGGGTACACCTTCAAGGCAGGCCAGGCATCGCTGGCGATGGTAGCGGAGATGTCTGGGCTCTCCCCTGGTTGAGCTGTAACCCACACTGAAGAAATCATCTACCATTTCAATAGTTATGGGCGGGTATCTTTTGGTAACTCTTGTGGGGAGTCGAGCGGGAACCGGCACCTTTTCGTCAATCTTCAACGATTGCTCGTCTGCCCTGGAATTGGCTGGCTTTTCCATTTGATCGGGTCTGGTACAGGTTGTGAGAAATGTACATCTAACATGCGTGTTTCCGTATTTATAGTTAGAGGGGAGGTGACCGTCCTATCGACCAATCAGAAGCCATCATTTCAGAAAGGTCCTCCGTCTTCCATCCGGGTACTGTGGTTTTACATCCGGGTCCTCATGTTACATCCGGGTTCTTCCATGTTTACTGTCACGTGACCGGAACCGGAGAGCTAGGAAGTGACGTCATCTTTCGCATGCGCACGTACCTGTGGCGCACAGGCCCAGGTCCAGAAGCTCTCATGTCCTGCATGTGAATAGTCAGTCATATTGTGTGCATGCATGTGTGTTTAGGCATCTGATTGTATGTATGCGTGTGTGTGTGTGTATGCATCTGTGTATGTGTGTGTGTGTATGCGTCTGTGTGTATGTGTGTGCGTGTGTGTGTATGCGTGTTTGTGGCTGTGTATGCATGTGTGCTTGCGTCTGTGTGCGTGTGTGTGTATGCGTGTGTGTGTATGCGCGTGTGTATGTGTGCGTGTGTGTGTGTATGCAAGTGTTTGTTTGCGTGTGTGTATGCAGGTGTGTGTATGCGTCTCTGTGTATGTATGTACGCACCACCACACACTACCACCACCACCACCACACACCACCACACACCACCACACACGACTACCACCACCACCACACACCACCACCAGGTGTTGACGGGCATACCATCAAACATCCCTCCAAACACTGGTCAGACAGGGCTGTAACACCAAACACTGGTCAGACAGGGCTATGCTACCAAACACTGGTCAAACAGGGATATACCAACAAACACTGGTCAAACAGGGCTATACCATCAAACACTGGTCAAAGAGGGATATACCAGCAAAACACTGGTCAAACAGGGCTATACTACCAAACACTGGTCAAACAGGGCTATACCACAAAACACTGGTCAAACAGGGCTATACCACCAAACACTGGTCAAACAGGGCTATACCACCAAACACAGGTCAAACAGGGCTATACCACCAAACACTGGTCAAACAGGGCTACACCAGCAAACACTGGTCAAACAGGAAAGAGTGAAGAGAAATATTAGGCCTGCCTCACTAACTGTATTGTAGATGTATTGATAATAAGAAGTTTGAGTATCTCTGATGAACCATATTGAACGGAAGTGACCTTTGACCCATGCGCACCATTATTACCCGGTATTCTGCAAGAGCATTTGGACGCCTGTTGACCTCAATAATTTGCATATGACCTCTGTGAGGTCACTTCCGCTTCCGTTTACGTGACCAGAACTGACCTTTGACCATGCGCGCGATAACAATACCGGATATAAATTGCGCGCAGGGTCAGTCAGTTTCGGTCACGTGAACGGAAGCGGAAGTGACCTCACAGAGGTCATATGCAAATTATTGAGGTCAACAAGTGTCCAAATGCTCTTGGAGAATACCGGGATATGATGGTGCGCATGAGTCAAAGGTCCCTTCCGTTCAATATGGTTCATCATAGATACTCAAACTTCTTATTATCAATACATCTACAATACAGTTAGTGAGGCAGGCCTAATATTTCTTCTCGCTCTTTCCTGTTTGACCAGTGTTTGCTGGTGTAGCCCTGTTTGACCAGTGTTTGGTGGGATAGCCCTGTTTGACCAGTGTTTGGTGGTATAGCCCTGTTTGACCAGTGTTTGGTGGTATAGCCCTGTTTGACCAGTGTTTGGTGGTATAGCCCTTTTTGACCAGTGTTTGGTAGTATAGCCCTGCTTGACCAGCGTTTGACCGTATAGCCCTGTTTGACCAGTATTTGGTTGTATAGCCCTCTTTGACCAGTGTTTGCTGGTATATCCCTCTTTGACCAGTGTTTGATGGTATAGCCCTGTTTGACCAGTGTTTGTTGGTATATCCCTGTTTGACCAGTGTTTGGTAGCATAGCCCTGTCTGACCAGTGTTTGGTGTTACAGCCCTGTCTGACCAGTGTTTGGAGGTATAGCTCTGTTTGACCAATGTTTGATGGTATGCCCTCAACGCCCGGTGGTGGTGGTGGTGGTGTGTTGTGTGTGGTGGTGTGTGGTGGTGTGTGTTGGTTGTGGTAGTCGTGTGTGGTGGTGTGTGGTAGTGGTGGTGGTAGTGTGTGGTGGTGCGTACATACATACACACAGAGACGCATACACACACTTGCATACACACACACACACACGCACTCCTACGCACATACACACACACACACACACACACACGCAAGCACACACACACGCATACATACAGATGCCTAAACACACATCCATACACACAATATGATCGACTATTCACATGCAGGATATGAGGGCTTCTGGACCTGTACCAGACTCGATCAAATGGAAAAGCCAGCCAATTCCAGGGCAGACGAGCAATCGTTTAAGATTGACGAAAAGGTGCCGGTTCCCGCTCGACTCCCCACAAGAGTTACCAAAAGATGCCCGCCCATAACTATGGAAATGATAGATGATTTCTTCAGTGTGGGTTACAGCTCAACCAGGGGAGAGCCCGGAGATCTCTGCTACCATCGCCAGCGATGCCTGACCTGCCTTGAAGGTGTACCCTTGGCCGGGTGTGATCTTTGCATGAGGAGAGAGGAGATTTTTCAGTGGGCGAAGTGAGAGCTTTCCACCAAAGGCCATTTTTTCGATACTTTTACCCGAACAGTAACATCCGGGTATTTGACCAACCGTTTACCATCATCAACCGGGCGTCGCTACAGCCCGTGCTGGACCAAGTGGACCAATTGGATGTCTTGGGATGGGCCTATGAACAGCGCCCCAACTTCCAATGGGTCGTAGAGAGGGTGACCAATGTTACGTTCTTCGTGACCAAATTACGGAATCTTCCCATCGGGTGAATGTACTCATCCATGCACTGATAAATACTCAGAATGCGCAAACAACTATCTGAGGATATGTTGCCTCAACGGTATCCTGGCCTGCCCGACGATGATTAGAACAAACGGTTCAGAGCGAACATGGCCGACGATGGAACTTTCTGAAATGGAGACTTCTGATTGGACAAGAATACATCTAACGGACAGGAACGAATATGACAGATGCAAATGGTAGCCTCTGATTGGACAAGAGTCTTCTTGAATTGTAAACATACCCAACGCGGCTCCCCCAAGCGTGGGTATGATGTAACATCGGGAAGAATAAACTATATGAAAAATCTTCTTGTTGTTGTTGTTCCCTCATGTCTCATCCTTGTTGTTGTTGTTGTTCTCTCTCCGGTCTGTCAAGGCGTAACGACGGTCGTCACTGCATTTCGAAGAATTAGTGACAATTCCATGGAATATCTAGAAAATCAGAGCTTCTGAGCTATTTCACCAGGACGTTGAAGCATTGAGGTTGGTGTTGGCGAGCGTTGCTACAAGATGACACCTCACGCGACGCATTCGGACCAAGGATGGTCCATCTCTACACCAAATACCTTCCTTCACTGCCCCAAAATACCCGCTTTCGCTATTACTCGTACTGATGACGTTACCGATGACGTCACAGATGCTGCGGACATGCCTCAAATCGGGGTGTACACCCCGGGAGCTACAACATGACACCTCCCGCGACGCATTCGGACCAAGGATGGTCCATCTCTACACCAAATACCATCCTTCACTGCCCCAAAATGCCCACTTTTGCTACTACTCGTACTGATTACGTCACCAATGACGTCACAGATGCGGTGAACAGCCCTCAAATCGGGGTCTACACCCCGAGAGCTACAAGATGACGCTTCCCTAGACACATTCGGACCAAAGATGGTCCATCTCTACCCCAAATACCTTCCTTCGCTGCCCCAAAATGCCCACTTTCGCTATTACTCGTCCTGATGACGTCACCGTTGACGTCACAGATGCTGTGGACAGCCCCCAAATCGGGGTCTACACCCCGAGAGCTACAAAATGACACCTCCCAGGACGCATTCGGACCAAGGATGGTCCATCTCTACCCCAAATACCTTCCTGTACTACCCCAAAATGACCACTTTACTTATAACAACCAACTGCGCATGCGCAGATTAACGCGACCTGCACTTAAAAACACGCCATTCTGACTCTATCCCACACAAGCTTCAATTTGACACCTTGCACGACCCATTCGGACCCATAGCGGTCCATCTCTACCCCAAGCACACCCCCACATACCCCCTAAAATGCCTGCTTTCTATACTACGGTCAGACTGCGCATGCGCAGACTATTGAAAACGGACGAACCATTAGTCTAGTCGGATGCTCCTCCACGAGAGCTTCAAAATAAGACCTCATACGACACCATAGGATCATTAGGGGCTCATCTAGACCCCAAAACATCCACCCCGTATGGACCTATACCCCATAGCCATGCAGTATAGGCCTATGGGCTTACCCAGGCCTCGGTGAACTTTTCCAAAAATGTCACCGTTTCGCTTCGAGACCCTTCCTATCGGTTCTAAATGACGAGACGTGAAAATCAAGTCCAAACAACCCATATCACAATGAACGTGTGTGAATTTCCCAGGTTGGACCTATACCCCATAGCCAGTATGGAGCTATATGGACCTACACAGGCCTCGGTGAACCTTTCCAAAAATTTCACCATTTCGCTCCGGGACCCATGCCATCGTGTTCTAAATGACGAGACGTGAAAAACAAGTCCAAACAACCCATACCACAATGAACGTGTGTGAATTTCCCAGGTTGGATCTATACCCCCATATCCAGTATGGAACTTATATGGGGCAATATACAGGCCTACCCGGTACTTTTCCAAAAATTTCACGGTTTCGCTCCGGGACCCTTCCCATCGTGTTCTAAATGACGAGACGTGAAAAACAAGACCCCACAACCCATAGTAAAACCCACAAAAAATGACCACCCCGCCCCCCATATAGCCAGTATGGAGCTATATGGACCTACACAGGCCTCGGTGAACCTTTCCAAAAATTTCACCGTTTCGCTCCGGCACCCATTCCATCGTGTTCTAAATGACGAGACGTGAAAAACAAGTCCAAACAACCCATACCACAATGAACGTGTGTGAATTTCCCAGGTTGGACCTATACCCCCATATCCAGTATGGAACTTATATGGGCCTATATACAGACCTACCCGGTACTTTTTCAAAAATTTCACCGCTTCGCTCCGGGACCCTTCCCATTGTGATTTTCTTGGCTAGACGAGAAAAACGAGACCCCACAAGCCATAGTAAAGCCTACGAAAAAAATTGACTACCCCTCCCCCATATAGCCAGTATGGAGCTATATGGGGCTATATACAGGCCTCGGTGAACTTTTTCCAAAAATTTCACCGCTTCGCTCCGGAACCCTTCCCATCGTGTTCTAAATGACTAGACGAGAAAAACGAGACCCCATAAGCCATAGTAAAGCCCACGAAAAAAATTGACCACCCCTCCCCCGATATAGCCAGTATGGGACTATATTAGCCTATATACAGACCTACCCGGTACTTTTCCAAAAAATTCACCGTTTCGCTCCGGATCCTCGTCTTGCCCACCCCATCGGGTGCTCCTTCACGAATGCTTCACATTGATACCCCATACGACTCTATAGGACCAATAGTGGCCCACCAAGATCCCAAATCGTCTATGTCCATACCCTTTTCCCACAATTCCCTGTCTGCGCATGCGCAGAATGTTGACAACGGCCGAGACACTAGCCCGGGCGGATGCTCCCTCACGACTGCTTCACATTGATACCTCACTCGACCATTAGTGGCCCACCTAGACCGCAAAACGTCTATTTCCACACCATTTTCCCACAATTCCCTGTCTGCACATACGCAGAATGTCGAAAACGGACGACACAATACTCCAGGCGGTTGCTCCCTCACATATGCTTCACATTGATACCTCATACGACACCATCGGCCCATTAGGGGCTCACCTAGACCCCAAAACGTCTATGTCCATACCCTTTTCCCACAATTCCCTGTCTGCGCATGCGCAGAATGTTGACAACGAACGGCACACTAGCCCAGGCGGATGCTCCCTCACGACTGCTTCACATTGATAACTCATACGACTCCATAGGACCACTAGTGGGCCACCTAGTCCCTAAAACGTCTATTTCCACACCCTTTTCCCACAATTCCCTGTCTGCGCATGCGCAGAATGTTGACAACGGACGAAACACTAGTCCAATCGGATTTTCCCTCACATATGCTTCACATTGATACCTCATACGACTCCATCGGCTCATTAGGGGCTCCCCTAGATCCCAAAACGTCTATTTCCATACCCTTTTCCCACAATTCCCTGTCTGGCCATGCGCAGAATGTTGACAACGGCCAAGACACTAGTCCAGGTGGATGCTCCCTCACGACTGCTTCACATGGATACCTCATACGGCTCCATCGGTCCATTAAGGGCCCACCTAGAACCCAAAACGTCTATTTCCATGCACTTTGTCTACCGCGGATGCGCAGAATGACGATATTCCAACCCCACACCCACCCCATCGGATGCCCCCTCACACATGCTTCACATTGATACCTCACTCGACCCAATCGGACAATTAATGGCCCACTTAGACCCCAAGACGTCTATTTCCATACCCTTTGTTTACCGCGCATGCGCAGAATGACAATATTTCAACCCCACACTCAGCCCATCAGATGCGCCTTCAGAAATGCTTCACTTTGATACATCACTCGACCCAATCGAACCATGCAGCGTATTTGAAGTTTGGAGACTACTTGTTCTCCGCGGAAGCTTTTTCCCGCGACCGCATCACCACCAGACCGCATCACCGCGGAAGAATACATGCCCAGGGGCCCTTTGCCGGAACCATAGTAACCCGGAGTTACCTCCCCCTAGAAAGGTAACAATTGGAACTCTTCTGTGTTGGAGGTAGTTTCCCCCAACGATCACATGATCGTCACGTGACAAAGTTCCACCTCAAAATTTACCTGGGGGGACAAATAATGAGGTCAAGTTGGGTTTAAATCACGGCACTATACTACTGACAATACAACTTGCAGCAGATCCTTTGTCAATTATATTTCGTGAGTCTTACACCAAATCGTTGCCCATTAATAAATTGATATCCTATCAACGCACGCCAATAATTGAACATTAATAAGCGTCATATATAATGACATTCCTTGAATCAATTCCGAGTCGATTTCTTGTGTAGAATTTATCTTAGTATGCATGGCGTGTGCAGATTTTTCATCGGATTGTGCCTTGTCTCATAAAAGCATGAAATTTGGTTCAGGTGTACATCGAGGCGTGGAGAGCATTTCTGGATATGGAGCCACTGCGAATTTTTCCTATATAGGTCACAGCGGCCATTTTTCAAAATAGCCGCCAGGATACCATATACCATTAGCAATCCTGCACTATTTTTTTCTGTTTGGGACTTTTTCTTTGGGTCATTTGTCCGAATATTGATGGAAAGAAGGATATCAAAGGTAGACAAACGATAATGGTCATTTGACCGAGTCGACCATCTTGAATTTCAAGACGACCGCCATCTGAAACCTATTGCATTCAATATTTCAATAACCACACAACATATCGCCGTAATTCCTGTCGGTACACCAATATTTTATTGTTTCCGCATGACGATTATTTCACAGTAGATATGGTGTAATAACAATCATCTCGGATTTCCAAAATGGCTGCCATCATTTTCCAAAATGGCCTCCTGATTTATCATTCGGACACCTTGGGCACACGCAGCTTTGTATTTGTTAGTTCTTTGATTTTTGAAAGCCAAATGGTTCTGCAGTGCTAAATTATTATGAGACAGTATATTTAAAACATGGCAGTGTGACTATGCGTCACAGGACCTACGAAGTAAGGTAGGCATTAGGACAGGCACTGAGCTCTTGGCAATCCCCCCCCCCCAGCCCCAAGTTGAAATCCTGCCTATATTAAGATGGGCACATGCAGCCCAAGTCAGAATCACCAGAGATTTTCATCAAAAATCACCAGAAATTTTCGATTAAAACAATATTGAATATTTTGTTGAAGATTAAAAGTGATGGGATTGAATGAATAGTTTACCAGTGCTGATGTGAATCTGTGACACACCAACACACTCTGTGGCAGTGATTCTGTGACACACCAACACATTCCGTGCCAGTGATTCTGTATCCCTTAATCAAGGAATCAAAATTTGAAATGACAAGAAAAATTTAGACATAATTACACATGTAATGTTTTTGTTTAAATTATATCCCAGTGTGATACTTTTCTACAGTATCAGTACTATGTTACTATCTGTAGCGGTTGAAACCCAGTAAAACTTAAACAATTAAAACCAGTAAAGAAATTTATCTGTTGAATAACAGAAAATATGGTATGGAGATTTGAATGAGTAAACTACTAAACAACTTACATGATACCAACAAAATTTCCCAACACAAGCTGGTAAATTCCTTGGGTGGCTTGCAGGATGGCTTTGTTTCACCCTCAGTAAACTTTTAGCATTGTCGCTCACAGGCTAATCTGAAGGATACCACATCTATCTTTGTTCTGCTGGGTTATTGCACAGTCTGACTTAATTGGTTGATGTAGGATATTTCACCAGCAGTGGCAATATGACCTAAATTTGAAGCCTGATTTGGTCGGTGATGACATGTTTGGATGTGAAATAGGATACATGTTAAAGACCACAGTTACTATCTATAACGATATACTTACTTCTGTGTATTAAGAATGTAATGGTAATGTTGGTAATAGCAGTGAAGATAAATGCACTAACAAATGATGGAAAATTATCATTTCCTATTTCATTATCCCATCACGTTTTGTACTGTGTTATTCCTACGAAGTAGGCTACAGATCGCAAATTGTCCGGTAATGAGTGAGTGAGTCAGTCCATCCGAATCCTTTCGTCGGCAAAATAAGGAGAACCGTTAACATTAGAACCTTGATTTTTGGCATGAACGTGCATTAGGGCATTGTTACCAGCAAGTTCTGATCTGAAATAATTCTGATTAAAATTAGATTTATAATTAACACTTCAGTATATTGTTATATATATGTAAGCTGTAGCCTGTAACGTGTAGGCTATCCTGTTTCACATCCAAACTATGTATGTCATCATTGCCAAGAAAACTGTGGTCCGTTTTGCTCCAGCGTTTTATCGCATTTAATGAGTAGGCCTATCAGTTACACTCCGGCTAAAAATACCCTACTGCATATACCCTCAAAAATTCAGCGCTGTTTGCACAACGAAGCTGAGGTGGTTTAACGTTATCATAAAGAAAATCAACGATCAACTGCCATAGAATATAATGTGAAACAAGGAAACCGGAATAGTACATTCATCAGATTACCGATACCCAAAATGTGTTGTCTCATATATCTAAATAACAACGTGATGTAGAGACGCTATTTATTCGTCTTTGTACCGGTTATGCTCAGGAAAATCACATAGAATCATTATTATCTTGTGCATAAAAGGTGTTGGTCTCGAGTTGAATTACTGTAAACTACATAAATGCTACCTTTCTATACTATAGTACTATATATAAAAAATTGGTGTATTGTTGGGAAAATAAAGTGATTTAAAAAGTTGTTTTGATCCTGGACAAGGGCACTAAAAACCACTAAAGAGATGTAGATGTATTTTCACACGTAAAGCTTGAAATCTAGTGAACTTATATTATTCAATCTGTTTCCTTAAAAAAAAATGTAAAACTAAATCGGTGATCGTTATTTATTTTGGAACGAAGGCGCATTAGGAGACTGTTACCAACAAGTTCTGAGCTGACCTATTTTTGATGGAAATTTCTGGTGATTTATGATGAAAATCAGTGCCCATCTTAATATAGGCAGGATTTCAACTGGGGGTGGGGATTTCCAAGAGTTCAACTGTGGTCCGTTTTGCTCCAGCGGTTTATCGCATTTAATGAGTAGGCCTATCAGTTACACTCCGGATAAAAATACCCTACTGCATATACCCTCAAAAATTCAGCGCTGTTTGCACAACGAAGCTGAGGTGGTTTAACGTTATCATAAAGAAAATCAACGATCAACTGCCATAGAATATAATGTGAAACAAGGAAACCGGAATAGTACATTCATCAGGTTGCCGATACCCAAAATGTGTTGTCTCATATATCTAAATAACAACGTGATGTAGAGACGCTATTTATTCGTCTTTGTACCGGTTATGCTCAGGAAAATCACATAGAATCATTATTATCTTGTGCATAAAAGGTGTTGGTCTCGAGTTGAATTACCGTAAACTACATAAATGCTACCTTTCTATACTATAGTACTATATATAAAAATTGGTGTATTGTTGGGAAAATAATGTGATTTAAAAAGTTGTTTTGATCCTGGACAAGGGCACTAAAAACCACTAAAGAGATGTAGATGTATTTTCACACGTAAAGCTTGAAATCTAGTGAACTTATATTATTCAATCTGTTTCCTTAAAAAAAAATGTAAAACTAAATCGGTGATCGTTATTTATTTTGGAACGAAGGCGCATTAGGAGACTGTTACCAACAAGTTCTGAGCTGACCTATTTTTGATGGAAATTTCTGGTGATTTATGATGAAAATCAGTGCCCATCTTAATATAGGCAGGATTTCAACTGGGGGTGGGGATTTCCAAGAGTTCAGTTCGTGTTCGAGTCCTAATGCCTACTGTACTTCGTAGGTCCTGTGACGTTAGTCACACTGCTCATGTATACAATGTACACAGTGAAACATACAGCCAATGGTTCCCAATGGACATGACAGTGCAGTCGCTGAGCTATCAATAAATAATAAAAAAAATAATTAAAAATCAAATTTTCATCAGAATTCGGTCAGCACAGAACTTGCTGGTAACAATGCCCTAATGCACGTTCATGCCAAAAATCATGGTTCTAATGTCAATGGTTCTCCTTATTTTGCCGACGAAAGGATTCGGATGGACTGACTCACTCACTCATTACCGGACAATTTGCGATCTGTAGCCTACTTCGTAGGAAAATAAATAAAAATAGCCAACGAGATATTGTTCATAAGATTTTCCAAAATAACCGCCAGATTTTCATGTTGAGTCACTTAGGCACACCCATTTTTGCATTATTTTTCAACACTACTGCTTTGCATTTGATGTTTGAAAGCAGGATAACTGTACAAGAATAGCAGAATAGTTGCCACAGTATTATAAGACAGTAATATTTATTAGATCAAGGAATGAAAATATCATTATTGATAAAGATAATAAGCAAATTAGGCAAATATAGTCAACTAAATATTGTAAATTTTTCGACGGACTTTTCTCCTAAAGCACCAAAGCTCACACGGAATTAGACATGGCTTTGGGAGAGCAATGAGATATGGAGTCATTTCGTACCAGGTTAATGTAGGCCGCAGCAATCATTTTTCATGATGGCTGCCATGAGGCACGGCTGTTTTTGACCGTTTCATTATCTTGCTCGGAGTATTATCGCCATTTTTAAACAAGAGAGCAGATTTACCTTGGTGGTTCAGCTGACATAGTCTTGTCGGCTACATGAGCGACTTATTGTCCATAATTTCTTGGATTTGTACGGTTCTATATGATGAAGTTTTATTACATGAGGTCATGTAAATTAGTAAAGTACGCTTTCATGTAATCAAAACGTGAAGAATTACGTTGAAAGAAATACATTATCGAAAAAGACTTGTTTTATATTTTCACTAGGATCCAAATATTTTTTAATAGGAGGTTGGGCTGTATATGCTTATAGCGTGTCTAACTCAGCGAAACGTTGTGGTAATAGATGTTCTTATTCGAAAAGTGGAAATCCAGAAAAAATATTCGTGTTCCATTTATGCTCTCTTCTACGGTCATTTCAACATCAATAACTATGTATTTTTGTGAGTCGTCATGGGCGCCATTTTGAAAGTACCGATGGCATTTTGAATCAAACAAACGAGCTGTATAAACCTAAAATGAAAAGCTAAAGAGACAGAGAGAGAGATTATATCGACTCTTATCTTTCCGAGTTTCTGGAGAATGCTATTAAATGGGGACAGATAGGATTGAAAAATCTTGAATGCTAAGATAAGCTCTACCTCCAGCGCATTTCATTTTTTGTGAACACAGCATGGTTTGTTTCCATTGGCAATATCTCTTTTATAGCGGACAGAATCAGCTGGCGCCCATATCGATTTGACTACAGCAGGCTCGTCTCCATATAAATCCTATTCTAATTACTATGCGAATAAGGGGATTTCGTTATAGAAATACCCCAAAAGTGGTTTCAACTTAGTGATTTCAATTTGACGATGGGTGAACAGTGTATAGGGCCACAAAATCAATGCAGCAATCTGGTCGTTTAATATTTTTCACTTACAACTTTGTTAGCTAAGTTCACCACATAAAACCATACGCCCTTCAACTCGAAAATTTCTCTCAAGAGGCCACTGCTCAAAAAAACTTATCTTGTTTCGCATATTCCAGCTTATGCCCATGCAATTTCTCATCAGGGTAGACGTATATGTTTTGAGCGAAATATGTTTAGAGGTCTATTAAGTATACGTAATTTCCTGTATAGATAGTTTATAACTATGTCTGTACATCTATACCTAGAGCCATATATTATTTATATATGGCATCCCAATATTTAATTGGTGGTTGGCCACAGAGGACAAAAATGGCTATTTGGTGTAGATACATTTCAATCAATCATACAACAGTTTTATGTATGTCATACATAATTCATTATATATGTCATACATAATTCATTCAATCATGACCACTGGAAATATGTATGCCATGCAGTAATCGCTTCCGCCACAAAATGTTCTGTTTCCTGTAGGAATGGAGCAACCAATGACAACGTGCGTTACAGATTATAGGAGCGGAAGTGATTTATGGTGTCTATAATTCCGACGATTTCGTTGGTTCAATACGATGCTACATCGAAATGTATTTAGGATACCATATAAAATAATATGTATACAGATACAAAATGATTCGATACAGTATCTAAATCATCTGCAATGCATATACAAATTAATTTGATGTATTGTAGCATTGAAATATTTCATGCAGTATCTAAATAATATGTGTACGGATATAAAATAATTCGATATGATATCGAATTAAATTGTATGTAGACAGATAATAATTAATGTCTACACGTAAAACAGCTCTGTGATTGGCTAATAATATGTGTCTACACCAAATGCCGATTTTTGTCCCCTACGGCCAGCCACAATTTAAATATTGGGATGCCATACCTAAATAATATGTATACGGATACAAATTGATTCAATACAGTATCTAAATGATTCGAATGGGGATACAAATTAATTTGATGTAGCATCGAAATATTTGATGCAGTATCTAAATAATATGTATACGGATATAAAATAATTCGATATGATATCGAATTAAATTGTATGTAGACAGATGATAATTAATGTCTACACGTAAAACAGCTCTGTGATTGGCTAAGAATATGTGTCTACACCAAATGCCGATTTTTGTCCCCTATGGCCTACCATATCCGGACAGTGTACATCCAGGGGTTAGAGAGAACGTCAACGATTCACCAGCATTATCATGGATTGGGCCGATATGAAATCTTTCTCGGAGCGAGTGAAAGGATTTTACAGTCATATCGAAGAAGCGGAGGAGCTGGTTATCGCAACGTTAGGTAAATATGGTTCATTCTCGTTAACCACGCTTTTATACATTGTTTATAAATGTATCATTTGAATGGAATGGGTGTTTTCCTAGTAAGGCGAATCCACCTTGTACAGTCAACATTCAGACTTAAATATTATAGACGAGCGGCGATTTAGAAAAAAGCCTTATTTTAGGAGTAAAATGCACCCCCCGTACACACGGCCACATCCTATGTCATTTGAAAGCTTATTTAATGTACTTTCTTGTTAGACCGGATGTGGTCTTTGAAATATATTGCCGTACGGTAAAAAAAATCCATTCAAACGAACTCAGTAATATCGAGTGTTATCGTCACGAAAAAAGAAAGGGGGTGGGTTTGCTTCAGTGTTAGTAACTTTATTCATTTTACACCAATGCACAGTAGTGAGGTAGCAATTTTCTCTCCATTAAACAGGGAATCGATTGATAACAGTTTTGTTAAGCTATCTTGAACCATTACGTCACTCCTCTCCAAATTCCCAATGAAATATTTTCTAAATACACAATTATGGTTTCTTTACTATGTTATTCAAAGTAATGAAATTCACATAATTGTGTCAAGTTATTGCCACCGGTATTGTGTATCATTGCATGAAAAGTGCAGGCTATATAAGGTTTCTCACTACCATAGAGAATAGAATATGTGATCAGGAAATATCTGTCAAAATTATACATTTTTAATGTCTACTAAGCATTTACCTAAGACTGTCAAACTTCTGACTTCAGCAATACTTGATAAAAACTTGTTATGGCTTTATATGTATATTTCAATGATTTATTTTTTCTCTTGTTAATTTTAAATCAATATCAAAGGCTATCTTGATTATCGTTGTGGGGGGGGGGGTCATAATTACTATCGCAATTGCATGTTTTCCCACAGTATGTTCTTGGTAATCTACCACTTTTAATAAGGTTTGTGGATGCAATGTTCTATAAATTACTCTTTATAGGTCACAGATTGTCCATCTCTTGACAATTTCAAAACTATTTAGGGGTCATCTAAAATTAACATTAAAATTGCCACATCAACTGTATGTTCTTCGAAACCTACTTGTAGGGTTTAATATCACACAGGAAAATGCCCACAAACATATCCACTCTCCAGATATGCTCTGATCCTACAACAGCCTGAGTATAGGACATCACGCTATATATTCATGCACCTCAAAGCAGTTGTTACGGATATTTTGGGGAGTATATCTTCTGTATATCCCAAGCATAATTCTCAACAGGGGTCAAGCCTAATCATCAATACAATTAATATTAATGATACATAATCTCCAATATTTTGATCTCGCTTGTTATGGGCTGCGCACATATGTGCTGCTATACAGTATTATTACGGTTTGTTGATGGTATCAGGGTAGAATTATCGCTTCTAGTGATATTTCTCCTGTAGCGTTGTTTAATAACGCTGTTTCTTCTAATGTCGTCTGTAGTTTCCAAGATCCGTAAGGTCCAAGTTCTGTACAGAATTATTACTATTGTTCATCAAATGCGTCAGGACAGAATTCTCGCTTCTGGAGTTCTGTATGTATTGAAATATATCAATCTTAATTCGAGATTTATCTGCTTTGACCCATTTCGTATGTATGCTGTTTCTTTCGATGTCTTTAATGAACTTGTCAAACAGGGCTGTATCATCAGGCGCCTCCACTCTAATTTTCTCAAATTTGACGATACATATCGCATGCTGATAGCAAAATACGAGCGTAGCGTGTAAGATCTATGGCGGTGCGTTTCGTAACTTTGCCTAATTCCACTTCACCAGAGGCTAGGGGGCGTACGAACCTATGCAATATCATCATAGTTTTCATATGAACAGGCACAATCAAAGCGTGACTGAGATACATCATACTCTAGATAACGACTTTACTACGTATATCATATGGATTAAGAATACTGATCATCGATACGGATTTGATATTTTTGGAGCATCATGATGTCTTGCTGGCATCATTGAAAACTGTTGACCGCTTATGTCTTGCAGGAAATCAGCCTAGTTTTACGTATATTATGATCTATCCTTTTAATTTAGCGCCAATGTTATTATATTAATTAGGCCATTGGATTATGTTCACGGAAATTCTTTAATGGACGACGGCTGAATATTGAATGACGAACTAGACGCTTGTATTCCACAGTTTCCAAGGTCGATAAGGTGCATGTTTTGTGCAGTATTATTGCTGTACTTTTTATCAAAGGTGTCAGGAGAGAATTCTCGCTTCTGGAGTTCTGTATGTATAGAAAATTACCAAACTAAATTCGAGATTCATCTGCTTTGACACATTTCATGAGTATTCAGCGCTGTGTTCTGTAGTTACCAAGGTCCGTAAGGTCCGAATTCTGTTCATTATTATTACTGTTTTATCATATGTGTCAGGACAGAATTCTCGCTTCAGGAGTTCTGTAGGTATTGAAAAATACCAATCTCAATTCGAGATTTTTCGTTTTGACACATTAACATAGCCACGTTACTTGTGTGTTTGAACCCTGAATACGGATTCTACGGCCATATGCACACATGATCTTGTTCGTACCTCTTTTGTATAAGGATTCTGGCATAATGCGAGACATACATCAGAATAATACCCCTGAGATCCAGACTATAACACCTGATGTCCAAGTAGTAAAAATACTCATCAGCCGTGCCTATACGAATTCCTAGCTCCAGTTAACGACGGACCTCCAATGCAGAAGAGAGACAACAATAATGACGACTTTGCTGCACTGTTAGAAACAGCGTTGTTTAAGAATACACAGGAAATGTGTAAATCCGATAAAATCGAAATGAGACTAGTATATTTTAAAACCTACAAAAGATCTTCATGAGCAAAAATTTTATCCCGACACCTCTGATAATAAAACAGTAATAATTCTGTACAGAACTTGGGTCTTATGTACCTTGAAAACCATAGAAGACATTAGAAGAAATATCACTGGCAAACAGCGTACACATGAAATGTGTCAAAGCAGATAAATCTCTGAGATTGTTATGTTTCAATACCTACTACAGAAATATCTCTAGGGTCGATAATTCTGCCCTGACATCATGTGCGAAACACAGTATAATGTGCGCCACAGAGTATAATATTGAAGATTATATATCATAAATATTAACAGAACAGTCACGAGATGGATGTCCTTAACAACAAAAGGCGATACACGACGTCATGACCCATGTGGCGTCACGTCGAGGTTAGGCAGCGAACCATTTCTTAATATTGAAATGCTGTATTATTTTATGCACGAAGATTTTCATGCGATGATTTGTATTTTCAAATGCTTATTTAACTCCGAGACAATAACATCTTCAAAATTGTTTCGATATTTTGCATTTTGAGAGCCACAATGCTAATTATTGTCCGGGTTTTGCAGTAGAGCCAATGTTAAAGCATTAACCTTAACCTTAAAGTAGTAACCAGTGCCTAACCTTGACCTGACGTCACGTGGACAATGGCGTCCTTTTGCGCCTATCATGGCTACCAGGATGTGGGTATGCCTTCTCAGACGGTTCTCTGTTGGACATGGAGTTCGCCAAGGAGGAATTCTGTCTCCTCTGTTCTTTAATGTCTACATACATGAACTCAACATCAAAATATCTCGGTCCAATTTGGGATGTAATGTAGCCGAAATCTTCTTTAACCGCCTGTTATACGCTGACGACTCACGCCTTATTAGTCCCTCTACCAAGGGCCTTTAGAATCCACTTGATATATGTGATATTTTTGCGACTGACAATAATATTGTCTTCATCACTAAGAAATGCTTATGCATGTGTTTTCGTCCAAAAATGTTCAATGACCTGAGAGCACACTGCTAAACTGTCTAGCTCAGAGCTGAATGACGTTGACAACGTCAAATATCTTGATCATTTTATCTCCAGCTATCTCACTGATAGTTATGATATGTCTGTGCAAACTAAAAATTTATGCATTCGTGCCAACATTTTGGTACGAAAGTTCTATATGTGTTCTCAAGATGCGAAGAAGCAACTTTTCTCGTCGTACTGTACCAGTATCTATTGTAACCATCTGAGGTCTTCGTACTCGTCATGTAACTGAAAAAAAAACTGCGTGTCACATACAACAACGTATTTCGCTGGTTTTAATGCACGCCCCACGCAATTGTAGCGCTCCTTACATGTTTGGGATTAACTCTGTACCCAGTTTTAATGAGGTTATTTGACTCTCTACGGAACAGACTAATGTCGACAGACAACTTCTTACTTACAACTTTGCGGCTTTCCGATTTGTCTCAGACATCGCGTTTAATTTGTCATTGATCTCGCCAAATCTCTGTAACGCGCCAGTAATTTGTCTCTTGGCTGCCATCTTATGTATTTGTTCATTCTATAGACCATCTGTGTCTGAAATAAATTTGTATTATTATTATTATATTGAAGAGTTCTATCTCGGGGCTGTCCCTTCGTATCTATGATTTATAGGCTTGGCCCCTGAAGAAAGATATTCCAAGGATATACAGAGTTTATGCTCCAAAAAATATCTGAGACAACTGCTGTGAAGTACATGAGTACTTATAGTGACATTATAATAAAACTCTTATACTCAGGATGTTGTGGGATCGGGACATACCAGGAGAGTGGGTATGTTTATAGACATGTTTTTGTATTGCAGTGTTCTATTTAATGCTGCCAGAAAATTAGATAAGTAATTGATGCAAAAACTTATGCTCACAGCACTCTTTCGCCAAATTTATAACTTTGTGTCACTCTGCGTCTTCCCGTATGTTTTGTGGATATTTTGAAACGATTTGTGAACTAATTTATTTTTTTTGGTTTTACAATTTTAAACTAATTTGTACGTTTGAAAAAAAAAATATAAAGCTTCGACGTCAAATGACTTGTCTAAATCACGGAACTAGATTATTTTTGTTGGCTGACATCCGAGAAACCCGTCCTCTAATGCAGTAGTTAGTGTTTTTACTTAATATCCTATGGTGAATGACGCTCGCTATATTGAGGATTTAAAATGTAATCGCACCAAATCTTTGCCGAAATATTTCGCCGATGGCTAAATTCGACATAAGAACCATTTTGGCTATTTTACAACGAAGTATTTCAACCACAAACAATTTTTTTGGCAAAGTTTTCAGTGCGTTTGACGCAATTTAATTGTATTTTGGAAATGGCCCCTCTTTGACGTCACAGGTCAATGATGTCATAATACTTTTTGATATTAGACGATTGAAGAACCTCTGCAATCATTTGACATCAACCATTTTGCCATATGCCTGGTACGAGCGAAGATATAGTCATTTTAATACGTATATCCCCATTTTAGAAGTAGAAAGACGCACTGGTTCTTGTATTTCCTAATGTTTTCAGCATACGGCAATACTTTTCATCACCACATCCTTCCTCGTCTGAAAGAAGAGTCTAAGCTTTGAAATGATGTATAGTTTGCCTCTGTGTACGGAGGGGGGGGGCATCTTATTCCCCAAATCAGGTTCCCGGCCGCTCGTCTATTATACACCCGATCAAATAACCTCGCGTTTATTGTGGAAGGTGATGTCACCATGTCGACTAGAGTGCCTATCACAGCTCCGGGACCGATACAACAACTTTGCATTACATATTGGACTAATTTAGAGCTTATTTACAAAATTGTATTTTCCGTCCTGGGGCTGATATGAAAACTCATTCCCGTTGCATCGGCTTCTTTGTATTGTTGTCCTCTAGAATGCTAAAGGGATAAAGGATGAATAACAATTCGACAATCATAACTGTGTACAAAAATAAAATACGAAAACAAGATAATTTTCAAGGAATTGAGATAAATTCTTAATTTTTCAGTACTACGATTATATTGACGGTCACATTAGGCGCTAAAGTACTCTAATTAACTGCAATAATTTCTCCAAATTTGCATACCGTACGGTATATACCAAAATTACATAGATCAGCTCTCTTGTTTCTCAGTTACGTTCAAATACACTCTCTCCTCCATCCCCTCGCAAGCAAATACCTCGCTGGATTGGATGTTTTTATGGAAGATTGACTGCCCCGAAATATCTTGACTGGCACATGCTGTCGTGTGTATACGGGTCTTTCTTTTTTTTATGTATTATGAACTTTGTATGGATTATGCATTTCCGATGATCAATAAAATGATATGGTATAATTTGTATTGTATTGAACTTTCTTCCACCAGGTGAACACTTGGCATACAGGTTACGTTACCAATACGGATACTCGTCGTATACAAAATTATGAAATATTGAGGACTAGAGGCTCGTTCACAGAAAATTCGGACACCCTTATAGTTATTCCTTAATTAGCTCGTAACTAAGCAATGCACCATGTATATTATATGTTTTCAAAGGTATAGATCAAGGCAATTTAATTCGCATTTGGAGTCACGCGTCAATGCATCTGTCGCAGCTACATGGGTAGATCTGTCTAATTTAGCTTCACTTATAGTGCAATTGCGGAATTGGTATCTACCCCCCCCCCCCCAACACCTGGATTAATCCAGGTTTAATCTAACAAATGCAAATTGTGTATCTGTATGTGTGCTCAGTTTTCGTATTAATTTTACATTGTAGATAAGATTAGGCCACGACCTGGTCAACCGTTTGTCATCGGGGATTATGGTACAGCTGACGGTGGGAGTTCTGATCAACTCATTAAGAAATGTATAGGTACATTGACTCAGTTCAAAACAAAAATGAAAAAAAATTACCTCTTTTAAATGACAAAAATGGTATGTTTCTCGCATAGATGTTATATTATATTACGTAATCTCAACCTCGTAAAGTGTTTCAACATCCCCAATGATATTTGTATGAGTGGGGGTGGACAATACATTCTAAGAGGTAAATCGACGTGATAGGGGCCGTGTGGATGCTTCATAGTCTCCACATGAACAGGTGCAACAAAAGCGCAGATGAGATACTAAGGCTACGTCCGAGAATCTGCCGTATTCTCGGGTCTGAATGAAAGATGCCGAGGAATGCTTCCCTGTAGAGTCATATGTTTGCTTGTTAGTCGCCAGACGTTGACAATTTTTCCCACCTCTTGCATATCGCTCCAATTTGAACATTGAATGCTAAGAAATGCAGCATAAATGACAAACCAAGGTAACATTGGGGATTATATGTAAGTCATAAATCTGATAAATAATGAGATGGAATTATTACTGCAGTCGGCAGGCAAACAATGGCGTTGATACGACTTCAGTACCGAACGAATCTAGGTATAAAGCATGTTTTTAGTCTCCTGGCAACAAAATGATTGATAACATAATTCATGGCCTGGTGAGTTATTCTTACATTTTCTTTCAGAATTTCTACGGAATAAATACGGAGAGGAACTTCCAATCCAGATTATCTATGAGGATCACCCAATGAACGATTACAAACCTATCATCCTGAGAACTAACGGTAAGTTATAGAATATGCCAATCTCGCTGTTAGCTTCAACTCACATCATATCACATTATATAAATCTATGGAATATGAGGTTTCTAAATTTCTAAGTTGCAATGCTGTATTCGTAAGAATTATTATTAATTTTGTAAAGTCCCACCCGTCACGTCATCAGTTGATCGTTTTCCATCTGTATGCTGCAGTTACGATAATGCCGGCAAGTTCACCACAGCGAGCTTGTAACTTATATAAGTGTAGTTGGATCGTATTTATCTGACCAGTAAACAAACGCTTACATTTGTATTGAGAATGTAATAAACTTCAATTAAAAACCAGAGCTAAAAAAGTCAACTTAACTGAAGTCATGCGGTCCACCTTCATTCGGGTTTATCGAGGTACCCTTACATTGGCAAGCTATTCATCGTGGATTATGAAGAGTACGTACTTAGCCACAAAGAATTTTTCATAACATGAAAATGTGTTCTTTAGATACACTGTTTGGACCATAATTTCGGTGAAGTATTTAATTGTTTGTTCCCAGCTAATAAAATCTGTCGGAGATTTCGCCCGTGTCTTTCGTCGTACGGCCGTAGCTCTATTTTGCTAGCCATTTGATTTTGACCTCGGTTACCACACATGAGCAGTGTGACTAACGTCACAGGACCTACAAAGTAGGGTTTGATATGATTTAAATGTGTACCTTGACGAGAGACGCCCGAAAGATGGCTTGAGGCGCTCTACATGAGACGGTCGGAGATGACTTGGGGGCCCTCTATCTAGAAATATCCTGAAATCCTCTAAAAATTTCCAGGTTTCCAGGAAATTCTGGCAAGATACAGGCGCATAGTCTGTCTTTTAATATTCAGCCCTCTTTCATAAAATAAATTCCTTGTCCATAATCCAGAGACATTATCATCTGTATCACAGCATTAGCACCTAATTAAAAAAACACATTTACCGTATACATAAGCATAGGCTAGCTTCGAGCAAGAGAGAAGCTGTCAACAGTTTTCGTCAAGACATCATGATGTTCCAAACATACCAAATCCTTGTCGCTGATAAGTATTCTTAATCCGTATGATTTCTGCTGTAGAGTCGTTATCTATAGAATGAAGTTTCTCCGACACGATTTCATTGTGTCTGTTCATATAAATATCATGAAAACTTTGAGGTATGTGGGATCATATGGGCACTAGCTCCGGGTTAAGCGGAATTAGACACAAGATACGAAGTGCATGCCCATGGATCTTGCACGCTACGCTCGTATTTTGCAATCAGCATACGATATGTGTGGCAAAAATTTGAGAGACTTTGAAGGGCGCTTGGTTGTATACAGTTTCTGAAATAGTGCTTTGTGACGTTGATTAAAATCGTCACATTTAATACAGGATCTAGCAAATGCTACTGGGCGAGATATATAAGCGCCATATACAGGTCTGATATATAATTCTGGGAGAATAATGTATTGTGTTATTCTCACTTCCTTCGTCATTTAATGATAATATTCTCTTGGTCTTCAAAACTTACAAAAGTATAATATCCGCAGTTCTAAGCTCGTCTGCATTGCAATTCCCATTTACTAATTTCCAGTTCAAAATGTGACGTTTCGGATCATTTCTAGCGAGAGAAAAGTTGTCACAAATCTCTAGCCTATGTGTAATTTGTACTACGAAGTAGGCTCTCGTTTGCAAATTGTCTGGTAATGAGTGAGTGAGTGAGTCCATCCGAATCCTTTCCTCGGCAAAATAAGGAGAACCGTTGACATTAGAACCTACATTTTTAGCACGAAGGTGCATTAGGGGGGGGACTGTTACCAGCAAGTTCTGAGCTGACCTACTTTTGATGAAAATTTCTGGCGATTTTTGATGAAAATATCTGGTGATTCTCACTTGGGCACTGCCCATCTTAATATAGGAAGGATTTCAACTTGGGGATGGGGGATTTCCAAGAGTTCAGTTCACACTGCCATATGTGTAAAATAAAATCTAAAAATATATGTATTCCGTCAATGTTAATAATACACGTTCTCTACGCTCTCCAATATGTTTTTTTTTCATCCTGTACACCCACTTGTCACCTTCGTTAAACAAGTGTCAGAGTTCAAAGCGCATTAGTCGTTTCCATTTGTCTGTCATGATCTGATTATAGTCATCTTGATGAATTTTCAGTTTCTAACCACATTCCATATATTATTCTTTTCGGAATCGTCCACATGAAATATTACCCGTAGATGGATCAAAGCTCTCTCAGTTCATTCTCTAACATCATTCTCTAATATCATATGGATTAAGAATACTGATCAGCAATACGGATTTGATATTTTTGGAACATCATGCTGCCTTTTCGGCATCACTGAAAATTGTTGAACGTTTCTCTCTTGCAGGAAACTAGAATATGTTTATGTATACTAAGATTGTTGATTTTTTTTCTTTTGAATCTGGTGTTAATGTTGTTATATGAAATAGATTTTTGGATCATGGATGCGAAATTTGTTAATGGACGACGGCTGAATATTGAATGGCGGACTAGATTCTTATCATTCGGACCGTCTATATTATGCACCCACACAGGTAGAACATATTTTGTGGGTGTTTGTGCGGACTCTAACAGGATATAACATATTCGGTCCACGTTACGCGAGTGAAGACTAGCCTTAGTGATTCATTCGGTCATTTAACGTTAATGCAGCTATACAATTCTGCCCTGCTGAATGCAGAGGCAGAAAACCTTCATTCGTGTCAGTCGTTTTCGGATATCCGAGATAAGGCCTCTAATACTCATACCACGATTAAAACACGTATACTGGAGGAAACTTCATTTTGCCAAAATCTTGCACAGCAATCCAATGGTGAAGAGTTTCGAGCATTTAGAACTGATCAACAAAATATGCTTTGAATCGGCTAAACAGGTTAGGTGAAAAAAAGTCGTTTTTGTCCAATAAAAATTTTTGTCCAATAAATTCAATGATATATCGAAGATAGAAACATCCGCCATAGGAGACCATGGATATATTAATCCGCATCAGATGGTGTTGAAAAAACAAATTGTCGTCTATCTAATGTGCATAAGAATATACGACATGTTTTGTTCTCTGTTAACAATTAGACTATGCACACTTTCATTGGAAAACCACTGTTCCGGCATGTAACAATATTCAAAGTAAGTCGCCTGAAGATTGTGTAGCGTTATGATGAATAAGTCAAAAGTTATCAAGCAAAAACGACCTTTTTTACCTCCATTTTTAGAGAGAGGTTTTCCCTAACCTGCTAAAGATTCTTTGAAGTGATCGAATTAATGGTGGCCTTGTCGTGCATGCATATTATAATCTGTTCTCGTTTTAACTAATAAGTGTTGTGTAATTTTGCAGGATTGCTGCATGGCGAGACGGGCCTCACAGAAGAGTTTCCTAACGTTTTCGTGCTAGTTTCAGGAACGAGTTTCTATCAACAATGTCTACCACCAGAAAGTATCGATTTCATCTTCACTGCTTTCGCATCTACTTGGTTAAGTAGAAGGTAAATAATGATTATATAACATTACATATAGGGTGCAATTTAACAATCCCGTGAGTAATCCAAGAAAGCACGACAAAGCGTAGTGTTACCACATAATAATGTTATTCCACAATAGACTGTGTAATATATGATGGCAGAATCAAACAAGTAAACGCTATATCTCATAAAAGTGTTCATCCTGATTGCTTGTAACTCGGTCACATGATATTCCGTAATTCCCGATATGAAATGTAACATCACGATAATCATATTGTTTAGATGATCGTATTCCTCCTGGTCTGAATCTTGGTGTTTCATCACTCTCTCATATATATATATATATATAGCCCCCGCATTCTGAGAAATCGCTCCAATTTCCATTTGCATAAACACATCCTGGTGTAATTGAATTCTGTAAAATCACTCCAATTTCTGTTTGCATAAACACATCCTGGTATAATTGAATAATGCTTCGAAATTTCCCATCCCCGACTTCCCTTCTACTTTTTTGATAAACGTCAAATTCAACTGTAAACTGCAAAAAACTGTTTTCATTTTTTTTTCAATCAGTTTAATCCTGTAGGATTTTATATGATCACGATACATTCTATAGGATTCGAATCCTATACTATTTGCATCCTAGGTATATGTATTTTAGAATCCCATTGAACTTCCGGCGAGGCCTGCTGCCGGTCATATGATTCAGACTTCTTCGCACTCTGGTGCAGGTGTTCCAAGCACTATAAGCGGCAAGATGTTTTGTAGTCAAGCGAAATTTGACATAGGCACTCTTGGTCAGACACTGGTGGGAGACAACAAAAGGCTGCACCTGTTTGTGATACAGCTGTCTTGCAACTTGACCTTAGTTGAACACCTGATTACAAACGGAAAATAGCGTTACTCATAAGAACCGGGAGAACCTGGTTAAGAGTGTCCTAGGAATTTTGACAAGCGTTTGGTCCTTCATTCATAATTCAGCCGTCGTCCATTAAAGAATATCTGCGCTCATAATCCAGACCTATTTCATGTTCCACATAACAGCATTAGCCCCAAATTCGAAAAGACAATCATAATATACATAAACGTAGGCTAGTTTCTTGCAAGAGAGAAGCTGTCAACAGTTTTCAATGATGCCGGCAAGACATCACGATTATCCAAAAATATCAAATCCGTATCGCTGGTCAGTATTCTTAATCCATGTGATATTCGTTGTAAAGTCGTCATCTAGAGAATGATGTATCTCAGTCACGCTTTGATGCTGAACGTTCATATGAGCGCCAGGGGGATCTTGAAGTACATGAGTTCATTCGGCCCCTAGCCCGGGTTAAGCGGAATTAGGCACAAGTTACGAAACGTAACGTCATAGATCTTGCACGCTATGCTCGTATTTAACTATCAGCATGCAACATGTATCGCCAAATTTGATAAACTGTAGTGGAGGCGCTTGGTGATATAGCTTTGTTTTATAAGTTTCTGTAATAATGTTTTGTGACGTTGACTAAAATCGTCACAGTTAACAGAGGATCTAGCAAATGCTAGTAGGTGAGATATGTATACGCCACATGTAGGTCCCACTGGAATATTGCTTTCTAGACAGGGATAGTTTACGATGTCGAAATTGTAATCATCTATTTTGTCATCAAGTCGACGAGAGAGAAGGCCCTCTTCATTTCTTTTTAGATATATGTCTAAATATGATGAGCCGTTAGGGCTATCTGTAGTTTCCTTCAAATCCAGTGAAGGTGGATATATACCCTTCACTGCGTCATATGTCAATGTATAACAACAGCAATGTATAACCCAACTTGGGTCAGAAAAAAAACAGACGCCCTGTTGAGGTCGCATGCCGCCAAATTGCTGAAACCGACGTTTGACTGTGGTAAAAGTCTGTGATTCTGGTAAACTTCATGGAAGTGTAGTTTTCGATATAAAGGCTAGAGAAGCAAGGGCTTCAAAGGGGAAGAAGGAGATATGCAGTTTATTCTGACCGTCTAGGACAGATTAGGGTGTTGGTTTGTATGATTGGAACACTTATACAATAATTCGAAGCAGTGAGAATATTTGCTGCATAGTCTAACTTTGAGAACTATACAAAATGTAGACGGATACTTCGGCCAGAAAGATGAGATTGCCTGATGGAGTTGCATACCTTCATAAATTCGGACACGATGAGGTGCATTGCAGAATTTATTGAAGCCAATCGTGCTCAGGTTATCAATAATGACAAACCGTGGTGTGAGAGGAGGGTGAGACTTTCTCGAACTTTAGTAGGAAGAGATATCGTTGAACGAAATGGGGATTTGTTCACAAAAAAAAGCTAAGTAATTGCGTGGAAAACGATTTCTTTACAGCTATGGACCTGACAACATTTTCATAGCTGGCTTATTTGCAGATAATGGGTAGTTTCTTGAAGAATGGAAGGGGATACGCTCATCGTTAAATGCTACATAAATTATATGGTTGATTTTAGTCGCCAGACTTCTCACCATTTGGAGTTCACCCCGTGAGTTTATGGACACACGGTTCTGTAATAGGGTTCAAAATGAGCTCAACCTAATCAGCTAGGGTGTTGACGTTTGTAACACTCGTTCGGAACGGAGTATAATGGAGCAGATATGGATTGTATAGGTTTTCATGGGGAGGCCAATTGCGAACACCAACATTACTAAATGGATTTATCAAGATGACAACCGGCTTAGTCATAATGAGGAATGCCCTAGGAATGATTCTACCCAGTTCCCAGCTTCTCTGCTCTATGGATGTATGAAGAGTATTACCGAGGCATTGTCCCGTGTTAGTTCGGTCATCAGACAATAGGATACATAGTCAGCAGTAGGAATATTGTCATGGTGAACACGTAATATTTTTGCATTATTTTATTTCATACAGTCCGGGCACTTTAACAAATGCTATATTAGCTAACAACGCTACAGGTTCTGAGAGGGAGGCATATGCGAAACAGGCTGCTGAAGACTGGGAGACCTTCCTTCTGCACAGAGCTACCGAACTCGTACCAGGTACAAGTGAACAATTTGGTTGTACAAGAGTGCCAAATATTGGTGTAAATGTCTCTCAGGATGCCTGGCCAGGGCGAGCTGGGTCGCAATGTGGCCCACGGGAGGTATTCTGTCCATCCAACGCACTGGTTACTCTAGTTACCTAGCAAGTTCTACCAAAAGAATGAAAAAGACGTACTGACCATTTTCCTATCACCCAAGTTTCTCCAATAAAACTACACAATTAGTAGGAAAATCACTGTTTGGTGTGGAATAAGATAGCTTTCCATACTTTATCGCAGAAGAGAGTAAAAGTTTTTGATAAATACTACGAAAACGATATATTTCAAGATACCCGTATGTCAGTCAGTTTCAATATTCCCTTGAAAGGTAATTGTCATTTCCAGCTTTAACGGTTACAATCATATGGAAAAAATCTGTTTCAGGTGGATACCTGATTAATATTGTTCCAACATTCGACGGTATTTGTGCGCAGGAAAATCCGGTGAAACTTGGTGCGAAAAAAGTGTCTGTCGAGATGGCTGATATCTGGAAAGATTTAGTGAAGGAAGGAATGATATCACAGGTATTTCACTGTCATTCATATCATGTCCAGGTACCTCCCCACAGTGATATAAGCCAGTTTATCTAGTTAGAGATGGTTAGTCTGTTATAGCCCGGGAAGTGGTGTCTGTAATATACAGGATTAACAAGGTAAATCTAGATCCTACAGTGTATCAATATACTTATCAGGACTAGGGGAGGGGGTATCATGACTGAGATGGGGGGTGGGGGGGTGGGGGGTGGATTATTCTCAACTTTCCAGCTTTTACTTTCAGGATGAATTTAAAAACATGAACTTCCGTTTTTACGGTCGTTCAGTTGAGGAAATTCGACAACCGTTTGAAGATGTCAACTCACCTGTAGTGCAGGCTGGACTCAGATTTGAATCACTTTCCATAAAAGTTACAGACAGTCCATTCCATGTCATGTTGAACTGTAAGCGAAAAAATAATGGTATGTGTAATAATGCATTGTATGTAGTATCGTATGCCACAATACGATTTCCCCTATATCTCTAAACATGGTGACCTGAATTTTTCGCTCCTTAACAATTTGACCTTGACCACGTTTACCTAGGTTAGCGAAACTTGGTCAGTAGGGTCCCGCGGTTGATATGCGTGGAATAGCGTGAGCTTTAACACAGCGGTCACGAAACCGGAAGTGACGTTATAAAAACCGGAAACAACCGACATCTCGTGAACGAAAGGGTTAGGGGCATGTGACTTTCGCTAATGTTGACCTTTAAACGAAAAGGTTATTCAACATTCAGCAATGACGTCATAATCACTTCATCAAATGAGAAGTGGGTTAATTTCTCAGAAACAAAAATGACTAGTACTGAAGATTTCACTGATGGATATCTTAAAGCAAATGTGCAAGAGATGATTACAATTTCGATATCGTAAACTATCCCTTTCTGGACAGTAGTATTCCAGTGGGACCTGCATATGGCGTATACATATCTCGCTTAGTAGCATTTGCTAGATCCTGTGTTAAATATGACGATTTTAATCAACGTCACAAAACATTGTTACAGAAACTTATAAAACAGGGCTATTCCATCAAACGCCTCCACTCAAAGTTTCTCAAATTTGGCGATACATATCGCATGCTGATAAAAATATACGAACGTAGCGTGCAAGATCTATGGCGCTACGTTTCGTAACTTGTGTCTAATTCCGCTTAACCCGGGGCTAGGGGCCGTATGAACCCATGTACTTCAAGAACCTCATGGTACTCATATGAACAGTCACAATCAAAGCGTGACTGAGATACATCATTCTTTAGATGACGACTTTAACGAATATTATGGATTAAGAATACTGATCAGCGATACGGATTTGATATTTTTGGAACATCATGATGTCTTGCCGGCATCATTGAAAACTGTTGACCGCTTCTCTCTTGCAGGAAACAAGCCTATGTTTTTGTATACTATGATTGTCTTTTTGAATTTGGTGCTAATACTGTTATATGGAAAATGGAATAGGTCTTTGGATTATGGACGCGGATATTCTCTAATGGACGACGGCTGGATTATGAATGACGGACTACACGCTTGTAATTTGGATTATGGACGCGGATATTCTCTAATGGACGACGGCTGAATTATGGATGACGGATTAGACGCTTGTAATTGAGAATATCCAACATCATAATGGCGTCATCAAACCGGGTGTAGGGTTAAATATTTAACTCATCGCGTCGTGGTATACTCTTTTGTGTTAAATGCCGTCATTTTCATCTGCCGACGATACAGCTCACCAATCCGCAGTGTACGAGTTGTCACAGCGACACAGCTCACCAATTACCAATATACTAGTTGTCAGAGCATTTCCATCATAGCTCTCTAGATTTGTATCAAATACCGTTTATGCCGGTGCTAGGGGCCATGTGGTCATGCCATACAAGTTGCCACATGAACAGGTACAATAAAAGCGTACCTGAGATACAACACATATCACGAATTGTTAGATTCTTGGTATGTGCTTTAGAATAGGTTAACCAAAAAACTTTTCTGTGAAGTCATGTGGCTCTGTCAGTATGTCGGCACCTCTTCCCACTTCCCTTATATGTGTTGTTACTGTAATACATGTTTTATAAATCAACTAGGTACAATACAGTTTCAAAACTTCATGTAGATATTCATACATAAAGTACATTAATGCTTAATTCTTCTATTCTATTAAGTCTGTTCTCTGATACTCCATATCATAGCTTCCTCATAGTTAATATTGTATAAAATTTGAAGCTGAACGATGGTCTTTCATATTTCGCTTTGAATAAAATCATTTTCTTCTCTTAATTCACGTAATCATAAAATCCTTGACGTATTCTCTTTTTCATACTTGGAATATAATCCGTCTGGCCATTTCACACGATTCATCTGCATCCTAACCCTCCAAGTTGTGCCTATCATCTATACCAGTATTTCTGTTTTATAGTATATGTAAACATCTCTCCAGACAAAATATCTAATACATCTCTGAACATTAGTAGATTGAGTATACGACCATTTGGATAGACAAGTTATTATGATAGTTATATGATACCTTGGAAGATATGTGGAGAATTCCACGGAGTATTATCAACTATTATGGCAAATGAGAGTCTGTATTCAAGGATAACGCACAGACAGTATCCGGTATAGACCTCGTGAAGGGTATATTCATAAATTTAGCAGTTGGTCGATATCTTCATCACGGTGTAATAAATCTGATAAAAGTACATGTTTTTATGACAGAAGTCAAACAGGACACAAGAATTTCAGAATTGCTGAACAAGAGATTGCACCACGGCAAGGTATCTTTTGTTTGTATAATGCAGAACTTGTTCGATCATGGCTAAGCTTCAAAGGATTGCGATTCAATTGCCAGTATGCTGTTCTTTTCAATAACCCTAGTGACACGCAATAAATTTCCGTATTATGTCGTCTTACTCATCTACTTTAAGAAAAACTAAGAGCACGCCATAACTTGTCCTTATGGGCATTTATTTATCGACCTCACCGAATACTCGTGAATATCAAAGGCTATAGGCAAATGTAATCTAAAGTGTTATGTCTACAAGTCGAAGATCAAAAGTAACTGAAAAAGCTATGCAGGCTGGAGACGTGTACAGCGACAACACCTTCTTGGTCCAAAACGAATGAAGATGATGAACCCTAACAAGGACAGCGTCAGCTCACGAATATGATTGGACTGGAATGGCGTAAAAGGAATACTCTTCAGACGACGAGAGTGACAATGAAGAAAGCATCAATCCTAGGGAAATATATATTGGAGCGATATGCAAGAGGTTGGAAAAATTGACGACGCCAGGTGACTGAAAATGTGACTCAACAGGAAAGTATTCTTAACATTCAGACCCGAGAATATGGTGGATTCTCGGCCGTAGCCTTAGTATCTCAGCCGCGCTTTTATTGCAGCTATTCATATGGAGACTATGGAGTATCCACACGGCCCCTAGTACCGGTTTAAGCAGAATTAGATACGCTAGCTCAGGAGCTGTGATGACAGATCAGCTCAAACAACTCATCTGATGTTAATGGATGAGCATCATGGACGGCTGATGGAGTAAACGCCTTAACAAGGGGTAACCTGGTAAATGCAAGAAATCTAGAAAAAACTAACCTGTAATTTTCAACGTCGTACGGCTTAAATTTCACAATGAAACAATAAAGCTACATATATTTGTCGAGGGATGAGCAATCCACCAGCAGAATTCTGCCATATACAGGTAATAAATTGGAGCGATATGCAAAAGGTGGGAAAACTGACGATGTCTGTTGAATAAAAAGCAACCATATGACTCTAAAGGAAAGTATTTGTCGACACCTAACATTCAGACTCGAGAATAAGCCTACTAATGTTCAGAGATGCACTGAATAGAATCTTCGGATAGCGATGTTTACCTATTTAATAAAAGAGGAATGCTGCGAGGATATCGATGAGAGGAAACAGCAGCATGAGAGACGGGAGCAAAGACGGGGGCGACATAGGAGCAAAATTTCAGGTCAATATGCATATGAATCGGATGAAAAGGCACAGATGGAACATATATTCTCTTAATGAGAAAGAGACTACATATAAAGTTTTTTGGTCACGTGATTATGAGAAGAAAACTGATTATATTCATAGAGAAATCTGAAATACAGTCATTCAGCTTAGACGTGTATGCAATATAACTATGAGGAAACCTACAGAGGAAGCCTCAAATAGAGAAAACATTTAATCGACAAAACGAGAGACCGAGAATACGAGCCAGACAGCGATGGTTCAGAAAGATGAATGAAAAACGTGTTAAGAAGAAGTACAGTTAAATTGTTGTATATTCGATAGAATTGTTTAGGTTAATACATATATATATTTCTACAGTGCTATGTATCTACATGATATTAAATGCGTAACACGATGAATAATAAACCATGTATTACAATACGACGATTGTGCAGTGTTTTCTTACTGTTCATTAACAGATTATTTCTGTTGCTGCTAGTAGACTCCCAGCGTGGGTAAATTTCAAACCTCCTTCTGGTTTGATGAAGCTCCTCGTGTCCATTAACGAAGGTCACATGCCTCTAACCACTACCGTTCGCGATATATTGGATGTTTCCGGTTTGAAAATGTCTCCTCCCGCTGGTCGCCATTGTCTGAAAAAACTATGACATTATTCGTTTATCAACCGCGGGAACACCCTGACCATGTTGCGTTACCCTACGGGTTTTAATGTCAAATGGAAGGAAGAACAGAAGAGATAGGGCAATACGGCATAGAGCGATATAATACTACTACTCTAGTACACAGTAGTAGCCTTGGTAACTCACAAAAGTGAAAACTTTATTTATGATAATTATTGAAGACATTATTTGTCGGTAGAGGTACATTGTATTAACTGAAAATTGTGAAGTAAACGCCGAAATATTTAAACCCTTTCCTGCGTTTTTGAAGTCGAAGTGATTTTTCCGCGTTTCGGAGTTGCATTAGCGGCGTACTGTTGAAAACTCAGAGGCACTACCCTGTTCACTAAGGGACATTCTTATTTCTGGGAATCCTGCAAAATAAAAACAATAGTGGGTTAGAAATTGCCAGCTGTATTGACCCTTTTTGTCACTTGGTTAGATGGTCATTGCACAATATTCATCATGGGACAATTGGAGTGATGTCCCTCTTTTCAATCAAATATGAGCAGATAAAACGACTTTGTTTCGGGCGTTTGGCCATACATAAGGTACAAAGTATATACAGATCACTACACAATACGGCCAGGAGCATGTAGCCTATATCATACACAATTGTTAAGTCTACAAACACAGTGTAAATGGATCAGATAGGGATAAGTGTGGAATCCAGTAGGTTCCCATGTAGATGAAATGTGAACATTAACATCATACATCCTGAACATCGACAGGCTGAAAAATTCGCGCGTATTGGGGGAAATTAGCCATTATATAATATACACACGTATTCAAACCCAATCGGAAAGTGTCTTCATTTATGCATACATAATCGTTTTGTATCTACGCGCAAACCATTTTTCATCTATATAGATAAATTATTTTATATCTACAGACCAATATTTAGGAGGAGCTGCATGTACGTTTGACGAAGTCAACATTTCGCAACGAAAGCGCGGATTCATGTCATGCATAACTCTGGTGATCCGATTGATCGACAGTTAGTTCCTAAATAAAATACCACATAGGACTGAAATATTTTGTACGTTAATACAAAATCATTTGAGAGCAGATACAAAAGCATTGTATGTAGATACAAATTTATTCTTTATACATAAATCAAGCTACTATTTGATTGAGAGAGAGAGAATTAAGGTTTAACGTCGCGTTCAACAATATTTCAGATTTGATATATCGTTAATGTGAGCTTATATGTAATGTTATTTTATATATAATTTTGGTCATCCATACCCACGATGCACTGTGGCGTAGATGATAACTCATTGACCGTTAAATGTCACTTGTACGTGTGTAACCTTTCCCGGATGCATATTCATCACTCATGGCCTAGACATTTACCGAACACACTACGTATACTGAAGGGACTTGACCTGAAGGGAGTAAATAATCGGCGGGTTCGACCGTACCTTTAAGATCACTCTACGGTCGACTAAGCGAGGTCACAGATCACCCGACTAAGCTACACAATCGATTGATTTTAGAATCGCTCGTGTCAACAAAGCTTGAACAACGTACAATTATTAAAATTTGCGATGAAAATTGAATTCAACAGTTTTACAATTTTAATCGGAAACGAGCGTGCGGTACCCATTCTTGAGCTCGCGTTTTATTGGAGATGACACCGGTTGACTGCAGTCGCCATATTTAACTGGACTACATGTACTCCGCTGCGCGACAGCGTGTTCGAATGGCTCACACGACTAACTCTAACTGATCAGGGTAAGCGATCAGGGTATCGTTCGACCGGTCCGTGTCGACACTGACGAGTTAGACCCGAGTGAGGCCTCGAGCGGAATAGTTGAGTGAAAAATGGCGACCGCGTTAGCCACCAAAGAAACGCGACCTCGTGAATTCGCAAACTTTGCTCGGTTCTGACTAATATTGTAAAATTGTTGAATCTATACTGCAAAACAAATAAAATTTCGATAACAGATTTCAATAATTGTTTATTGTTCAAGCTTTGCTGACACGAGGAGTCTAAAATCTTTAGACTGTTTGTAGCTTACTCGGGTGATCTCATACGTCTCTTACTCGACTCTAGAGTGAACTTAGAGGTACGGTCGAACTCGCCACGAGTGAGTTACTTTGGCTTCACTCGAGTAACTCGATACTGACGTCACGGGCAAGTCGAACGAAATTTTGGCTTACACGGATCAGTTAGACTACCACGTGTGAGCCTGTCAAACTCGCCGAATATGACACGTGGGGCTTGACCCAGGCTCATCGACCATGACTCGGACTTGTCGCATAATACACTCGAATGGTTTCAATGTTACATGAATCTGTCTTTCTATCTACCTATCTATCTATCTATCTATCATCTATGTATATATATATGAATTTATCTAAGTGTCTATCTATCAATTTATCTATCGTGTAACTTTTTCAGATGAGACACTGTTCAGGGAAGTTGCCGAAAAGTACGTGGAAGCCAGGAGATCCTATAGTGAAAGCTGTTTCATGGAAGGACTGGCCAGTCACAGGTCTGGCGAGGAAAAGGAGAAAATTTTGAACAAATATTTCCAACGCTTCATTGAGAGGGTGATGACAAATCCCGATAAACACGGAGCTGATTTTGTGAATGCACGCACTGTTATCCACAAGGTTACCACTATTGAAGATAATTGAGTCAATCTATCGAACGCGTCCGCTTCAGTTTTGAATTTTTTTACGGTATACTGTTACGAGGATTAGTTCAAGTTGACAGACTTAGGTGTTTATCCAGTAAGCTAGGTTATATAAGTGACTGACCCAATAATACTGGGTACAACGTAATGATTGGATTTCGATCCGACAATTTAGGGCGATATGTAATAACTTCGACCTGTGATCATTGGGTCAGAATAATCGACCCTAAATTGTGGTCCATCCTTCATGTAAGGGATCATGAGAGCAAATCACTGTGGATTATGAAGAGAACATGTCAGTAACTTCAAGGGAGAATAGGGTGGCGGTCGGGGTGGTGGTTGGCTTATTGTAAAGTGCTGATTCTCCATATAGCAGATGGAGAACTCGTACGATTACAAGAGTCCCGATTCCGAGTTTTGATACGTACAAAAGGGTATTCAATTCCACATTTTATATTGACCTCGCTAAGGACAGGAGAAACGAGAAACAATGCGGGAAACATGGTTCTTTGTATATCTGATCAACAATCAAGTGAAGTGATGAGCACATGGCGTTCAAGTTTATTTATTCGACTAATGAAAGCAGGAGCAGTATATAGCGTTTAGCATGGTTAGTGTACCAAGGTGAGCAATGATGTTGAACAACTCCCGAGCTGTCTCTTGTGAACAACAACAATATATCATATACTTTCGACAGAATGAGCAACATTGACTAATCCCCCCTAGATAAATGCTCACCGGGAATGTGTTGTCATTTCTACTATTCTCTCTTGAATATTTTCATCATGTCAGATAGGTCAGTTTGATTTTCTCAGCCTTTGACTGATGATTGGTTATCCCCCTTGGTTCAGCAAAGTTTTGATAACAACAGTGTGTAGACACCGTGAGTGCATGGACATAAAATGACACCAGAATATCGGCACATGGTCAAACAGGAGAATGGCTGCAATGTTCCAACTATCTTTACCAGGCACAGTATATACTTCAATCCACCGTTCTCATTATTGCCATTAGTCTTGTCCTACTTGCAGCCTCCTCTGCTAATTTCTGGGTAGTCCAATTTCCTTTATCCCTGTGCTACGTACAAAAAAGATCCATGTTTTAAAGAAATAAATAAATGGTGAAATTGTCTGTAACTATTGGACTGCTGATGGGGAAATATGTAAGTAGGGAAATGCTACAAAATATTTAACCAGTATATCACCTTACATGTTCCATATCATTCACTCGCTCGGTGCAATTACAATTATAAAATGAATAATAATAAACACAATATCAATTAAGGTCTTTCCATCTGAAATGTCCATCCTAAATATACAGCTATACAGTGTGACTTTCAGTTCTGTTTTATTTGTAAATGCAGTTTCTATTTCATGAAACTGCAAATTTAAACATGTACTTCCATTACGGTATAGTCAGGTGGCTTAGGTATTTTTCAACATTACCGTTACAGGCCGGATAAAAGCGCCATATTTTGCATGATGCTTCCTTAAGGGCTGCTGATAAGTTTCAGCCTAGGAGCCCTCCTGACTTTCCTTTAGAATTTGAGTGAAACACCAAAATCCAAGATGGCCGCCACAAATGATAAAACATCGATTTTCTCGCGTTCTCCGTGTCTTAGGAATAATTGCTATCAAGTTATGGCTTATTGAGGTATTTGAATCCGATTTGTTACAAATATACACATTACCTATACATGTAGCTAATATTACCTGCAACTGAACCCTACTGAGACCCGGGGTATTTTGAGTCTATTAATTGCATTCTTGGGCAAGTGAGTCGGGGGGGGGGGGGGGCTAACTTTTAGCCCATTTCCATAATTCTAGTGATTAACCATCATGCGTTAATTCGAAATGGCGACCATGTGGGTTATCCGTACGTCACGCTTTTACAGGTTGTTCATATCATATGCATCATTCTCAGATCATGGTGCAAATTTGTTAACATCAGTGGCTCTCACATGAAAGTTTGACACCTTACACCTATTTTGAATCTGTTTGCATAATTTTCAGCTCAAAATATGATGGTTTAATTCAAAATAGCGAACATGGGGTATTCTGAAAATCACACTTTTTCATGTTGCTCGAGTAGTTTAAAACATTATTCTTAGCTCACTGGGCAAATTTATCAAAACCGAGGGTTCTCTATGCATAGCCTGAAATCTTCCGCCCAGTTTGACTCTATTTACATATCCCTATGATCCAGATTTGATGGTCAAATTCAGAATGACGGCCATATGGGGTCATCTGAAAATCAAACTTTTCATGTTGCTCGTATAGCTCAAGCCATTATTCTTAGCTGATTGTCTAAATTATCAAAACCGAGAGATCTCTGACCATAGTGGAATATCTTGCACTCATTTCGAATCTATTTAGATATCCCTGAGATTAAGAATTGGTGGTCAAATTCAAATTGGTGGCCATATAGGGTCATCTGTAAATCAAGTTTTCATGTTGCGCGTATGGTTCAATGCAATATTCTTCGGTCATTTCTTAAATGTATCAAAATCGAGAGATCTCTGAACATAGCCTGACATCTTACGCCCATATTGAATCTACTTACATATATGCCTAAGATCAAGATTTGATGGTGAAATTCAAAATGGCGGCCATATGGGGCCATTTGGAAATCATACTTTTTTCATGTTGCTCTTATAGTTCAAGGCATTATTCTTAGCTTATTGTGCAAATTTTTCAAAACCGATGGACCTCTAAGCATAGCCTAATATCTTACGCCCAGTTTGAATCTACATGCATTTATATATCCCAAATATCAAATTATGATGACCAAATTCAAAATGGCAGCCGTGTGGGGTCATCTGAAAATCCTGCTTTTTCATGTTGCTCGTATTGATCAAAGCATTATTCTTGATTTCACATCATAGTTAAATACCCTGTGCCCATTTTTAATCTAATTGCTTGTCTTCAGATTAAAATAATGGTTAAATTCAGAATGGCGACTACAAGGAGTCATCCGGAAATTCGTGATTTCTTTCATGTTAGTCGTATAATGCATGGCATAATTTTTAGACAAGGTTCAAACTTGTTTAAATTGAGCAGGATAACAATATTGCTTATCACATCTTATTCTGTTGGCATAATCTTCAGCTGACAATACAATCGTTAACTTCAAAATGATGACCATGTGGGTTCATCTGGGACTTTCATTTTGCTTATATAATTCAAGGTATTGTGTTTACATGGAGCTGAAAGTAACAATTTCTCAAAGCCAAGCCTATTCACAAAACGGATCGATCTGTCTATTTATTGGCCTAGCTTGGCTCTATTCCTATAATCATCGGCTAGAAATATAATTCAGGAATTCAAGATGGCAGACATAAAGGGTTATTCGAAACTCTTGCTCAATTAGATAAATCTTATTCGTCAAATTCAAAGCGATTATTTTTAGCTCGAAGCAGACATTTGCTACAACTGAGTTGTTTCACACTATATAGCTGGTCATTTTAGGTCAATTGACGGTTAAAACGTCCATTCAAATGCTCCTTTCCCACTATTCTCTGTCTGTGCAGTTGGTTGGACGGCATTTCCGCTACACACCAGTCGGACTGTCCCAAACGAGTGCTTCAACATGATACCTTACTCGACCCATTGGGACCACGGATGTTCCACCTAGACCCCCAAAACGTCCATCCCACATCTGCCTATGCACCTCGCATGCGCAATCAGAACTTTTCAGCGAAAGTCAACCCATAACCTCGAGACACCTCCCATTGTACTCCACAGGATGAGACAGAAGAAAATAAGATGCCACAGTCCACACCTTAAAGAAAAATGTTCATGGGTGGGTTCCCAATTGGCCTATTAAGCTGGACATGGAAGTATATGTCGGGGACCCGCCCTCTAGTAATTGAGATGTATCAGGGTATTTTCAACCTATCATATTATGTACTGACTCGCGGTCAATTGGATGAAGTGCCAGCATTTGGTGCCAGCATTGCTGGTTCTACTCCCACCAGGGCCATGGGGATTCTCCTTCTCTCGTTGTGTGTATTGCTATGTATGGGGATTTCCCTTCTCTCGCTGCGTATATGGCTAGAACATTGACGTGGCAAGATAGAATTGACCTCTAAGGTCGATAGCCCTCCGGACATTCCCGGAGATGACCGAACATTCCCAAAGATTCCCAGTGATTCAGGCGAAGCGACCGCTCAATTAACATTGACGTGACTGGGAAGCCAATTCTCATTGACTGGGGACTTATCAACCGGTGCCGGAAGTGACCGCACCACCGCAGGAAGTGATCTTTGATCCGAATGTGACCTCGCAACAGAAGTGACGTTTGACCCGGAAATGACTTTTGATCAGCAAATGACGTCCGCTTCACATGACGTCATCAGCCTCAATGTGCAGGAATTTCACCTTTATATACTACTCCAATATCTCGATATTTATCCTCCAGCGGGAAAAAGTGAATGCAGTTTATAGTAGTGTATTGGAAGCATTGCTATGCATGTTCCAAACTAGGTTAAATGGCCCCAGAACCTTTGGAACTATTGGGCCTTAATTCTCGTGTCTCCTATAACCCAAGATTTTATCGTATATGTCGGCCATCTTGGATTTTGGAAATCCCGAAAAATTCATGAGGGCTCCTAGGCTAAAATTGAATAATAAGCATAAAGGGAACTACTTGCCAAATTTGGTGCTTTTATCCGCTCTGTAACGGTAATTTCGCTAATCCCTCCAGTAATTAAATCCGCCTATCAATATTCAATCACCTTCAATTTTGGGTACAAAATTCAATCGGTGGTTCTAATAAATTTGATCACTCTCTAAAATCATTGAAATAACAAATAGATAATGGATTATGTGCATGATTTTGGACCATAGTTTCTGTTGTAATAAATCTGATCACCCCCAAATTTTATTGAACTTCCTGTGATTGAATTATTAGAGGGATTACCGTGATCGTACCTTCATCTTTTGTGAATTAGCATTGACATGGTTCTCATTACTAAACGAGGTTAAACGGTCTGTCTACTTGCACATTTCAGCCACCTACTTCTCAGTTTTACCTGCTACTGGAATACATGTACTTAAAGTGATCGTAAACCCTCAAGTAAAGTTTCCATCAAATGAAATTAAAGCTCATTGGAAACTATGTGGAAAAATATTTATTGTATTTTTTTACGATTTTATTACACAGAGTAAACTGCAAATAAAGCATTGTATTCTATGATGGTCTGTTGCAATCATTTCAAACTGTGTATGTACTTTCCAATGCTTGATTCAAGCTTAAGGTGTGTACGGTAATTCCCCTTATAATTTAATCACTGGAAGTTCACTTTTGAGCTCAGTTATTTAAACACAGAGAAAAAGTAACAACCCATTCTTCATTCAAATTGAAGAAAAGTCATATACTGACAAAATGTGATACTTTGTAGCTGGTGCCATCAAGAATATTTCTAGATATTAGCCATTTTTGCTGCACTTCCGGTGATCGAATTATTAGGGGAATTACCGTATACTTTGAGTTCCAACACACTCACTGTTCCAATGGGCATGTTTCATCAAAATCTGAGAAATTAAATGCAATATTCAAATTGCTTGACACTTATGAGTTACCATCTCTCAGATTTTGGTGAAACATGCACATTGGAACAGTGAGTCTGTGTTGAAACTCAAAGTATACACACCTTAAGCTTGAATCAAGCATTGGAAAGTGCATACAAAGTTTGAAATATATGTATTAAGGCAGTGTGACGTCACTATTTATATATATATTTTTCACACAGTTTCCAATGGTCTTTCATTTGATGGAAACTTTACTTGAGGGTTTACGATCACTTTAATGAGAACCAATTAGAAATACTATTGAAATCTATGATTATACATGTACTTTGCTTGGGACACTTTTTTCTTTAAATTTTGCCTTTGCCTTCTGTTTGTAAGAGAGGGGGGAAGTGGCGGTGTCAGTGTTGGTGTCGGTGTCCGGTTAAGTTTTTATGTTTAGCACAGCATTAGACTCAAACTGGAAGGTTAATGTTTTTTGTTTAGGCTGGACTTAGAATAATTTCGACTTCTTTTGGACTCGGAAAGTTTTCTGGGTTAATCTTTTTTGTTTAGGCTGGATTTAGAATAATTTTGACTTCTTTTGGACTCTGAAAGTCCAGGAGCTTACATCATGCTACACTTAATCGATCCATCCACTACCCTCGGGAAGCATGTCCCCACCCCTGGGGCACCGATGTCCACCCTCTATCTCCTAACTTACACTTCGCCCGACCCCATACCCTCATATTTCAATTTCTAATTTTATATCTCTTATATGTGATACTAGGCAGTGTACATTGTAGGCCTATATACACAAACACGTCAAATCCACTACAATATATTCCTTTATAGTAATTACTAACAGTTTAATGACATTATTTTATTTCAGAAGTGCAATATTATATAACCGCCGTGGGGAATCCCGCACTACCGATCCCCTGGTTGTTTGGAATTTTATGTCGCCTTTAATGAAGGACACCATTTCCTTCAATTTTGGTATCGAATCTCATTTCACATCATGATTTAACCAAAAGCTTTTGCACGAACCATACTTGTCCAGGCATTTCGCACCCACATCTCAGACCAAATTTCAATTGTACATGTATTCATAATGACATGTATAAGCTTACTTTCGAAAAAAAAGGTAATCTTTATTTCAAGTTTTATAATATAGTTCATCTTTCAATCCAACTTCAACATCACTGACAAAGAAGTCAAATTTTTATAACAATATGTATTGTCATTGCCAGTGATGTGCAACCTGAAGGGCTCGATCTTTATGTGAAGCTGCATGTTATTGACAAAACCCAAAACGGCGAGCTGCCGGATTACACATAACCCTTGTTATAATAAAGGATTCTCTTGCGTGGGAGCTTTAAGCTTTAAGCATTGTGCAACACGAGGGATTCTTTTTCTGGAATTACCCGGTTGACAATGGACTTTGCATGTGCTGCGGTGTTCTTTCAGAAGAACACCTCACCCGATGGCAGAAAAACCGGATTGATCCTTTACAAGAGCACCCCACTTCGCACTCGTCCTACATAATTGTAATCAATACATCCCGTTAAAGCACACTTGTGACGCCACTCTATTGTCCCAACGCTCCATTATTTTTAAGGAATGGAGAGTTGCTCGAACTTGGCTTTCTACGGAATGGAGAGTTAAGGTAGGTAGAGCCTGTACCAGCTTCAAGAGAAACACACTATCCGGTACTGGGTTCGATCCCAGGCCGGGTCATACCTAAGACTTGAAAAATGGAACTTGTTGCTCCCTCGCTTACGCTCAGCATTAAGAGGATAGAACAAGGACTGGTTCGCTCGGTGTCAGTATAATGTGACTGAGTGGGGTGTCATGTCTGCCTACGGCATGATATTTCAGTGGGACAGCACTATAAAATAGCAGCATTAGACCTGCTATGTTACAAGTAGGTACCCCTGCCCCGGAAACCCTAATCTGTCGATCTTCAACCATAAACAGTTCGAGTTACTGTCATATGCACAATGTCCTGCATGTAAGACCAAGCGCACCAGGCAGAATCAGCGAGCGTAATTCAGAGTTCATCATTTACAATGTTAACTTCATGTCTTCTTAAATGACACATTATCGTGACATCATCGTCACGACAACATGTACTGCTTTGACGACAACGATTTGGTGTAAGACTCACGAAATATAAGTGACAAAGGATCTGCTGCAAGTTGTATTGTCAGTCTTTTGTCCAGGATATTACCTTTTCAATGGGAGGTCTTACACCAAAGCCTTGCCGCTTTGACAGTTAAACTAGTATCGGCGTTAAAACCATGGCCTTGGTGAGTGGGTGGGTCGGGGCCTCGGCTCCATTATTTTTAAGGAATGGAGAGTTACTCGGACATTCCCCTCTACGGATAGTTTCAAAAAGGACGACTGTGTGAAGATGGGAAGAACGAGAGTTGTCGCCCATGCTTCTCGAGTTCAACAGGACGGCGGCTCCTGTGTTGAAAGTGAACATTTCTCGGCTGTAGATCCATTTTTTTCAATCAATCCGAACCAGTCAAGAAGTGTATACAATAAAAGTACACAGCGATACATTAGAATTTCCCCTCGCACAGCGAGAGAAGTAGCAATATTTTGTCGTACGTCCATGAATAATATCTCCTCCATTGTTCAATAAATCACTCCAGCCCTGTGGCGTATTCTTCTATACATACATTATACCAGGAAGTGCCGTAAATGTAAGGCTATTCTTTGGTTGTCGCCCGCTGAGAGTTGATTGCAGCCTAAGCAGTCAAAATGTGACGCGTCTGTATATGGCAGTGCATTAATTTACTGCCTTACATATATGTGTCGATGCGAGTGAAATGTGTACCGGTAATCGCGAATTTCTGTCAGACATTCCGTTAATTATGGGTCTGGTATGAGATCATGCGTATGGACATAGGGATATGTAATTTTCATGTCATGTTACAAATCTTTGTAACGATAACGTGAGAGTTACGGACCAGTCAAACGGGTTTTGGAAATTTTCGTCACCAGGTCGTCCTTCATGTAATACGAAAACCGAAGTTTACACCGTCACAGCTGAACAAGATAGTTACTAACCTTGACCTGGGTTTTTAGCTAAAACTAAAACGATTTGGTGTAAGACTCACGAAATATAATTGACAAAGGATCTGCTGCAAGTTGTATTGTCAGTCTTTTGTCCAGGATATTACCTTTTCAATGGGGGTCTTGCCTGTAAAACACTTGCGGCAGTGCATTGTACACAGAGGTCGCGAAGCCCACAATACAGCCAACAACACTAAGATTAAAACTGCCTCAATTTATCGTACCCTTCTGGCTACGAAATTTAATAGGAAATACCATTTACTGCAAACATTAAATGATAAATGCAAAAAGAGCTATTTATACATCTATGCCAACAGTATTGATTTATCGTGAACTTATGATAATAGTATAATCATAACAAAACTGTCTCTTCTTTCCAATATTTTGTTCAAAATGATATCGTCAAGATTTATTCTGGTTATCTTCACAGCCGTGCTTTTCAATTTGGAACACCTTCACACATGCAAAGTCCATTGTCAATCGGGTGATTGTAGAAAAATGAATCTCTCGTGTTGAATAATACAGTCATTGTGTAAGTCAGTTACCACCCTCGACCTCGGGATTCAAGCTGTATAAACACTCACGTCCGTGCAGTTGCGCACCTCGGTCGCTTCGCGACCTCGGTGTGCAATTGCACGGAAGCGAGTGTTCATACAGCTTGAATCCCTCAGTCTCAGGTGGTAAGTAATAGTTACACACTGACTCTATTGTGTAACCGGGGTTTTTCTTTTGCCGTAATGACCCGGCCCACAATGGGTTTCACTTGTGCTCAGGTGTTCACGTAGCAAGAACCGGGTGTTCATGCCGATCAAATCCGGGGTTATATTTGACATGAACATCTCCCTAGTTTCAAGACACACACTGATTTCTTTGTCTGACATGGGGCATTCTTCCGTGTGAATCGCCTTCAGAAATTAGGAGGCGTTCATGTAGAAATAAGTGAGTGAGTGTTAAAATAATTTACTAACCCGTACCCGATGTTCAAGTGATGTATCAAACATTTTAAGATTAATTATTGAAAGAACGAACAAATTGCGTTGAAGTGGGAGACGGGAGACAACTTGTATGAAAATGATACAAAAAAGAAAATAAGCCTTTTGATATAGAACTTTCAAGACAAACTTCGAGAAATACAGGCTCAAGGCCAGTATATAAATTGAGCTCCACTAAATAGGCCTTTTCATATCGAACTTTCAAGAGAAACTTCGAGAAACACAAACTCATGGCCAGTATATAAATTGAGCTCCACTAAATCACAAGTCAGCTTTGATAAATGTCAGTTAAAAAACAAAATTGCTTTCCATTATTGGAGTGACAAGCTATCGTTATAGGATCTGCATGGAAATACGCCATGTAAATTTCACACTTTGGGTTATTTTGATGCCAGTCACATACCTTCCTGTTGAGTGACACCAGCGTCATCGTGGTCGTACATTCTTGCTGTAGTTTCGACCGCAATTTTTTTTGAGCGTTACACTATATGCCTTCTGATATACATACATTAAAACAGCGACTGCCTCAAATATAAGTCTAATCTTTGGTTGTCGCCTGCTGGACGTTGATTGCAGACTAAGCAGTCAAAATATGACGCGTCTGTATACCGTAACTCATCTTCTTCTTCTTCTTTTAATTTGGATGGCGCTTTCAATTCATCGGAATTATGCGCGCCAGATCTTGAACAAAATTTTTTTTAACTTTTTTTGTTGGTTTTTCAGCTTTACTTTTCACATCCAATTCTCAACTTTTTTTTGATCGAACACTTCTGTCTCTAAGTCCGTCACGTTTCTTCTTTCTCTCGGCAATTTCCGCCTCATATCGGTTAAATGATTTTTCTGGAGATTTCCGTGCTAATTTTTCCGGTGTGAGGGAGCTCAAGATATCACTTACTTCGTCGTCTGTATAGTTCTTGACAGGTATCTTGACTTTGGCCTTTCTCACAGCCTCCTCCGCCTCACATATCAATTCGTCCACTACTCTCTCCTCACACTTAATTGCCGCCATTCTTTCCTTCTCTTCCTTCACCACGTAATCCGTCACCCCTTCCATACACCATTCCACCACATTCTCCACCACCTCCTTCACCCCAGCTTCAACCAATTTCTCCTCCGTCATCACACTCTCCTCACTATCACAGTCCATATCAGTGTTACTATCCACCTCTGTTTCTGCCTCATATATGTTTTCCTCTTCCTCACCTTTCTTCAGAACTTTCTTCCCAGAATTCTCGCACCACTTTGCCGTGTGTAACTCATCAATTTTCTGTCGTACGTATATGTGTGGGTACAAGTCAAATGTGTACCGGTAAACGTGAATTCCTGTCAGACATTCCGTTAATTATGGGCCTGGTATGAGATCATGCGTATGGATATAGGGATATGTAATTTGTATGTCTGCATATTTTGCTTCATATGCGTTTCACGTAATGTATATTGTGACACGTATATATCAATTACATATATGTTTTTGTCACAAATCTTTGCAACGATAACGTGAGAGTTACGGACCAGTCAAACGGGTTGTGGAAGTTTTGTTTCGTATGCAAATGTCTTGTTTGTCCTGAAACAACCATGATGTGTTACACAAAACGGCCATTGTGTAAGTTATTTATCGCCTTCGACATCGGGGTACATGCAGACTGAACACTCACACCAGTCCGATTTAAATACCTCGGTCGCTTCGCGACCTCGGTATTCAAATCGGACTGGTGTGAGTGTTCATTCTGCATGAACCCCTCTGTCTCAGGCGATAACTATTACTTACATACTGATGCCAGCTGGTATTACAAAAGAAATGTCGCACTGAACGCGGATATGTCCAAATAAAATGTACCACAATGACCAAGGTGGTCTGCAATGTCACCGAGCTCAAGTTGGAAGTTATTTGAATTGTTCTTGAATCATTTTATTGGAAAGTTCTTCATGTAAGGATCTTCAAGCCAGGAACACAGTGTGCAATACAACTTGTCAAGTAGCTTTTCCAGGTTCAACAAGATTCCTTACATGTCGTCACCTATTGTGTTTTCCTTACATGACGAATATACCTGTTTAGTGCACTGTTTTCATGTTATCACTGTTATCTCTTTTCATGTTATCGAGTCACAAATTCACCTCACGGCACATATTGCATTGTGAATAGGTATGAAGTGTGAATGTAAGCCTTAATTAATGTTGATTCATTTGTGCGTACAGACGTAGGTTTAGGTTTCATTCAGCGTATACTCAGATCTAACATTTTCGTTTTTGCAGATATATTAAACTCTCGCACATTTGGGCATTTGCATGGAATTATTTATAAAGTAACCAACAATCATTCAAAATTGCCCCAGTTTGCGCAAAAAGGAACCTGTGATATAAAAAATTATATGAACCTGATTTATTACAAACTATTTCGTTATGGCCTCCATGAAGGGAGGATAGAATTTTGCATATTTCGGTTCCCGTAATCTCAGCCTGAAATACACAGATGCCACACCTTAGTCAAATTAAAATTACAAGGTCTGCATGTGGTTCTCCTGGTCGAACCAGGGCATACTGCATGGGCACACAGATTATTTAAGTTCCGTCAATTAGATTGCTGAACAACCACCAAAAGGAACTTGAGGAAAAGGCCATACCAACAAACAAATCCATTGGCATGTAACAGGGATGTCATTAGAAGGCAGTACTTCCATCATTTTTTGGCCCCCAACTATGAGAAATACTGCCCAAAACAGCCGCCTACTTTTCACGCAATTTCTGTACTTCAAGCACTACATGCCACTTCTTGTGGCTGCTCCCTTCCATGCCTTCCACCTGCTACTTCAAAACTTAGTGACATCCCTTTATATTTTTTCTAGGTGAAACAAGTACATGTGTAAAGAACAAGGGCAGTGGGTTCTTACATGGTCCACATACGTGCAAGCCCCAACTATCAAATACAACTCATTTACTCATAAATTTTCTAGGTCAAACAAGTGCATAATCTGCATATAACGGTGGTTAGGACAATGTACTGATGTGGTTGAATAAGTTAATGAACATAATTGACTGATAAAATTTGTCTGTTACAAAGGAAAATTGGAGCCAAATACTAAAGCGGCGTATCTGACGTGACTAAAAATTGAAGAGTGAATCTTGGGGGAAATGATATTCTATCTACCCAAGTGGGATGATTCAGTATGGCGTGTCCATCTCAAAGGAAAATTAGAACGAAATACCAAACTGGCGTAGCTGACATAGCTCAAAATTTCATAGGAAAGAATATTACAGAGGGCATCTACGTAAGGGGGACAACTGTCATGTATGCTTCCCAGGGTGAAATAGTTTAGGTAGAATGAATGAACTTATTCATCTGATGTATACAAATTAATATTCAAAAGACACAAAATGGATGGGAAAGCAAACTGGTGTATCTACATGTTTATAATTTCAGGACTCGGTGAATCTTCGGAAACACATTTTGATCTGTAGATTTCCAAGTGTGACTATACTCAATATGGCTTTTTTCTCTGAATGGAAAATGGAAGTGAAATACCCAACTAGCGTATCTGACATGGCTGAAAATTTAAGAGTGAATCTTGGAAAATGATATTTTTTCTGCTCAACTCAAAATAGCTGAATTGTCTGTCGCGAAGGAAAATTTGAGTGACAATCCAAACTGACATATCTGACATGACTAAAAATTGAAGAGTGAATCTTGAGGAAATGATATATTTTTCTATCCAAGCATGCCAAGGGGGAAGAGTGAATCTTGAGGAAATTATATTTTATCTACACAAGGGGGACCACTCGATATGGCTTGTCTGCCGCGAAGGAAAATGGGAGTGAAATACCAAACTGGCGTATGTGACATGGCTAAAAATTCAAAGGAGTGAATTATTTACAGAGGACATCTGCATAAGGGGGACAATTCACTGTCACGTATGCTTCCCAGGGTAAAATAGGAGAGGCAGAATGAACTTATCTGATAGTTAATATCAAAAGACGTAAAATGGAAGGGAAAGCAAACTGGCGTATCTGACATGCCTAGAATTTCAACACTCGATGAATCTTCAGAAACAAGTTTTATCCGTAGACCCAAGGGGGACTACTCAATATGGCTTTTTTCTCTGAATGGAAAATGGGAGCGAAATACCAAACTGGCATGTCTGACATGACAAACGAGAGATCCTGAAGGATCTTGGCGCCCACCATTGTCCGATAATTGTAAGCTAATGCCTAGAGGATCTTTTTGTCCATTGTTACTAAGAAAAAACGATTGATTTGTAATTTTGTTTACAGAATTTCGAATCTGATCGGAAAAGGGACACTGAAAAACACCAAGATATAATCTAAGTTTCAGGAGTTTCAAGATGTAGTGTGAATGGGAAATATGAGTATTAGCTCCGTTTGAGGTGTCATCTCTGGTTTCGATAGCGATATGAAGTAAGGAACATGATAAAGAAGACAATACACTTTGCAGGTACATACGAGAGTGACGACCTGTTGCCGGATCTCGGCTATCAATTTCCACAGTGCTATCGTTTCTGACGATGTGTCAAAGCAAAGAACAAATGACAAGCTAGCTGGGTGAATTGAGTTCGATATTGGATATGGGATATTGGACATTCGGATCTCACAGTTTCGGTTTACACAGCCAGAAAAACGGTGTTGGCCCAACACCATTTTTTAGTGTTGAGGCCAGTTCAACGCCAATAAGTGGTGTTGAGAAACGGTGTTGACATAATTCAACACCAAAATGTGGTGTTGAGGCCAGTTCAACACCAAAAAACGGTGTTGCGAAAATGGTGTTGACCCAATCCAACACTGAAAAATGGTGTCGAGACCAGTTCAACACCAAAAAACGGTGTTGAAAGAATGGTGTTGAAACTCCAACACTGAAAAATGGTGTTGAGACCAGTTCAACACAAAAAACAGTGTTAAGGAAAGGGGCGATTTTCACCGTTAATTCGGATTTCCGCCCCTTTGAGGTTGGTAATCGTTTGCAATCGATAAAATATTATTAATAATGTAACATTTAACAGTTCAAAGAATCAATTGTTTGATAAAGACTCCAGAAAAGAGTAATAAACATCTATAAATACAACAGTGGCTTAACTCAGCTGCCAAATTTCTGGGGTGACGCCGTTATTGTTGGCATATAGCACATACCAGTACGTGAGTTCTATTGATATCTCCACATGTTAATCTGTATAATTAACAGCTTTATAAAAGCAGAAGAAAAACAATTATTAAAACAAATTATTCGTAAAGGGCAATATGCTGACAATAACGCTAAAACAAGTATATATCTGCGTTATTTACTATTTCCTGATCAATAAGTCAATCATTAGGGCAATCATTCAATCTGTATAATTAACAGCCTTATGAAAACAGAAGGGGGAAAAAAGTAAAACAGATTATTCGTGCTATATGCTGACAATAACGGTGTTTACCGCTGTGTTAACCCCAGGATTCCGACGGCTGGGTAAGCGCCCTGTAGCTCGCTGTCGTAGGTTTGTTTAAAGCTGAATTGGTTTGAAAAATTACTTTATACCAAGCAAGTAGACAAAGAAGTTGGAATTTTCCAGTCATAATTGCCGTATACGTATAGAGTAAACTTACTTGCACGTATTTTGCCGGTTTATTGCGACGCACAGTGCGCTTTACTGCCAGCTTTTCAACTTTTCATTGGAAAAAGAAACACAAATTTGCAAATGACGGACGGATTTTACGATTCTCTGTCTGGTGCTTCCGCCGAGGTCCGCGCGCCCCGCATCTATCCTTATATAAGACAATGCCGGGCTGGCTGGCCCAGAGTATTCCAAAACCAGCATAGCTGACAGTTATAACGTCGGACAAAGGCGAGACACAAATCTCATGGTCTATAAAGCGTATGTTGATTTCCCACACCTAAGCGCTGCGTTGATCAGTTCCTTCACCTATAAAGTGAATGTTAAACGAAAAGACCTATCCGGCGTTGAATGGTTCTGTTCACCTATAAAGTGAATACTGAACGAAATCACCTAGACGGTGCATGCCCACCTACCATAAATTGGTGCAGGCTCTGACAATATGCAGATACATTCAACTTTAATATATGGAATGAAACACCTATGCCGTACGTGCCCACCTACCATAAATTGGTGCAGGCTCTATTAATATGCAAATGTTAACTAAGTGTTAACTAACACCAGCTCAACGCCAATTAACAGTGTTAACTAAAACAAATAAATGGTGTTGAAGCTGGCTCAACACCATTTTTTAGTGTTGACTGACAAGTGCTGATGCTGACTCAACACCAATTAACAGTGTTAACTAACACCAATAAATGGTGTTGAAACCGGCTCAACACCATTTTGTAGTGTTGACCGACGAGTGCGGATGCTGACTCAACACCGAATAACGGTGTTAACTAACACCAAATAACGGTGTTAACTAACACCAATAAATGGTGTTGGGGCAATATGGTGTAGGCCGTAACTCAACACTGTTTTTAGGTGTTGAAGTCAACACCAATTTTTAGTGTTAATTAACACCTTTTTTTTTTTTTGACTGTGTATAAAAGTTAAATATTCAGAAATATTCGTTGGATATTCATTGGATATTCTTTGGATATTCGATGGATATTCGTTTGATATTGGATATTCGACATAGGAAATGCCGATTCGTCTCATATCTAACTGGTTTAACTCAATTATGCTCATTTTAGCCATATATCTTGCTTGCCGAAGTTGTGAGATGCGGAAGAATGTATACAAGTTGTAATTCTCACTGATTTTGCCAATGTTAACGCCATATCGCTTGCGGGGATTGTACTGGGGGAATACAATCCCGACTAGCTAGAGAAAACATATATCCAGATACAGTACAAAGGTAATTTGAACGAGACACGCGCCTTCGTATTTTTCCACACATAACTTCGAAACATTAAAAAAAATACGAAAAATATATATGATGAAGTCAGGGTATATTTGACTGATTTTTCATTAAAAGAAATTTTCAAAAACTGATAAAGTTATATGCTGGGAGGGATATGACGGAAGGACTTTTTTGTCAAAACTAAACCGCGCACCGCTCTGAATCTAGCACATTATGAAAGAGCAGGGTATAGCTACACCATCAATTTAATTTCAGAGCTGCATGCCGCTTGTCTTTTTTCTGTTTAACTTCGAAATGGTCAAAGAAATAAAAGCGAATAAGTTGAGTATAATTAGTCGACTTTTCGTCAAAACTAAATCGAGCGCGCCGCTCTCGGTCTAATCTATTCTCAATGAACAAATACAAAGCTACATCAATAAATTATTTTCATAGAGGCGCCCGGCTTTGTTTTTTTTTTTACATATTATTTCGAAACTTTCAAAGAAACGAAACAAAATGTTGGGTTTGGTATAGTTATTAGATTTTCTTCAAAACTAAGCGGCGCGCCGCCCTGCATCTACGTTATTCCGAGCAAGCCTGTACACAGCTACACCATACCAATAATGTGTTTTATTATATAATCTATAAATATGGATGATATGATTGGTTCATAGCTGTACACGTGATATGTGATATTTTCTTATGTCGCATGGCTTGTCCATGCGATATAAGTTTTGGGGGCACCGCCCATTAGCCATATATGGAGACATGACGTCATGCTGAATTTCAGCCAATCCAAAATGCATAAACCATTCACTGTGGAGAGCGGACATGTCGTCTTCCTGCAAGATGTCAACAACGAGCGACTCTTCCGGTGAAAACAAACGTTTTGGCGATCTAACAGAAACAGAAATGAAAAAACTTTTGAGGGAGAAAGATTCCCGAAACACTCAAAGGGCGACCGAAACAGCTGTCAGAGTTTTGAGGGCCTATCTTCTGGAGAAAAATCTCTCGGCGGCATTTGAAGACCTGGACCCGGTTCGCCTCGATCAATTTCTGGCAAAATTTTACACCGAAGCTCGAACGGAAAAGGGAAACTTGTACAAGAAGACGAGTCTGTTTTCGCTTAGGCATGGACTCAACCGAACCGACATCTACAATCCACAGACCCATCAGTTGACCTCATCAACGGCAAGGATTTCCGTGCGTCACAGCTGTCATTCAAGGCCATGTGTAAAGAGCTGAAGCGAGAAGGAATGGGTGGAATTGATCACCATCCCCCGGTCGACAAGGCTGACCTAGAAAAACTTTACCAGTCGTTCGATCTGTCTGATCCCCAGTCGCTGCAGGCTAAAGTCTTCGTTGATATCGTGCTATATTTGGCCAGGCGTGGCAGAGAAAATCTACGAGAGTTAAAGATATCTGACTTCTCCTGCACCTCAGACCCAAACGGCACTATGTATATTTACATGGACAAGGACGAACTGACCAAGAACCATCAGAGTGACCCCAACACTGCAAAGGGCAGAATGTATGAGATCAAAGGTAAATCCTAAATAAATTAAATCAGTCCTCGAAATATAGCT
>JAVTVY010030917.1:0-124825 GCA_036873755.1 Hanleya hanleyi | reverse complement strand
CTAAAACTCTCACATATTGTGTACTTATATTTTCTCTTGCCGTTACATTAAAACCTAACTATTTTTAGGACATTTCATTTTTTCGATTTCAACCGCACCACGTATAGGCCAAAATCCCGCCTTATCGTACCATCACCTTTGTGGAAAAAGATTTAAAATGAACTACCTAGTTGGGATAGGGACTGCACGAAGGATAGCTTTGTGAAATACTGGTACGACTGATCACGATAATCTTTTCAAGAATCAATACAATTTTCCAGAATTGTTCAAAAGAGTCATCTGCTCCTAAATGCGGCCCCAGATCACCTTTTATTACTACTTTTTTGTTCTTTCAAACATTCGGGTATATTACCAATGCATCCATCGTCTTGTCTCGAGAGGGTATCAATATATAATTAATGATTTCTTTGACAATGTTAACATACTCTATATCCTGAACGGCGAACAGTTAGAATCCCAGTATGATCAGCATGGTTTAGTGAGGTTTTTGCCCCCATGAGATACGGTTTGAAGTGTCAAAATGAAATATCACGCCCGATTATTTTATTTTTTTCAGTTTAGCTTGAAGCTATTATCTTGAAGTGTGATCTAAGTATTTTGGGTATTATGTTTTTTGTAAGCTTGAGGTAGTGGATTTGTGCAAAATCGTCTGTTTCGAGGTGAAAACAATACCATTTTCACTCTGTAAATGTATGAAGCCAGTCCAGATCCAACATAGTTTTGGGTAACAACTAACTATTGACACGACAAATATTTGGAATAAATTTCATCCTTCACTCTAGATGAGTCATATAATGTTTTCTGAGAGTTTAGATAGTCAGTTATTGTTAAGGCCAATCGCAGGCATTTTTCGCATTATCATTAATAATTATATCGCAAGGAGTGTTGGACCGGATTTGTCCAGGCATCTACGCCACAGTCGAATGTGATATTGCGAGCGGTCTTTTTTGCCAGTATGTGTATCTTGTGAATAAATCATTTAATATTATTCGCGGGGATCATTAATGAAGTCGCATCGTATTTTCAATCCCCGACAGTCCATATATATAATTTTTAATGGATCAACCCATCCCTGACAGTTCATAGATACTATATTTACTGGATCAGCCAATGCCTGATATTTGATAGATATTTTATTCACTTGATTATCCAGCTGATCTATATTTACTGGATCAGCGAATGCCTGACATTTCACAGATACTGGTTCAGCTAATCCCGCGCAATTCACAGATAGTATTGGTAAGTAAGATAGTACTTGATACTATTTTTACTGCATCCAACATTACTACGTTCACTGTTTATTCAAGAAATATATATCCGTTACATGAATGTTATTGACCCTATTCTTAGCATCATAACGCCTGACCATTATGTTTATCGCGAAATCCGCGGGAAATGAAAGCGCCAAGAAAAGTAATTTCTGTTGAAACATGGTGGAAAGGAGCGCTTGGTCGACGTCGGGCCTCACAGGTATTCATTCTGAATAAGAGATTTTCATTCCATATATGCTCCCTCGTTTGGTCCGTTTTTGTCGCGTGTAAACAGGATATTAGTATAGAGTGAGTTTCTGGCGTGACGCACTAGATTCCGCATGACCTCCACTTGACCTCTGGTGTGAGATGACTGTTGTTGCACGGGTCAGCGTAGTATGATGGTCGTTTTCGTGGTTTCTAGAGCTTTAAAAAAAAAAAGATAAATATTTTGAATTGAAACTGTTGGAGAGCAATCTGCTACTCAGAAACCAGCTTTGGTGTGTTTTCGTGTCCAAAGCTGATTTAGGTCGCACTTGCGTCCCAGATGAAAACCTCACTTTTTATGGGGTCCAAGAGTGAGAAATTACGGACGTTTTGCGAAATAGATTAACTTTGCGGGAAAACTGTGAAAATCTTTCATCTGAATTTACATTGTGTATATTATTCAGATAATACCATAAGTCCATTGACCAAATTGTTGACAGGTTTAAGCAGTTCATCAGATACAGATACAGATCTTCGTTTTAGATACAGTTAGGTTTGACCACCTACCTGTATCTAAAACAACAACTGATTGCTCTGACACCCGTCAGGGAATGTTAGTGTATTCTCTGTCTAGCCAATTACCCTTCCACTGTAACCGCTCAGCATGTTATCTTCTCAGCAACTGTATATATTCTGTAGCTATGTATGAAAATGCCACATTTCTCCTGATGATGACAAATATAACTTTGTCGAAATATTGAGACTGTCAATATGCGTTTGTTAACCTTATTCGGAGTGACTTTGCTTATGCATTATGCCAAGCTTATCAGTGGATCAACAAGATTTTGAGCAGTTTTTGTGTGAGAAAACGTGGTCTACATTATACCTCAAACAACATCTTTAAGTAATAATGGCGAATACATGCATTTGTATTGTAGTTGTATGATAATGATTCAAACCAACGAGACATTCTAGAGCAGAATTGGTGTGATAGAAGTGTTTAGGTTAGATTTGAAATCGCCAGACAGAATTTGAGATGAAAAGATCTTCTTTAAATTCCATTTCATTAGGAAAAATTATCCCACAAGGCTGAAATTTAAAAAAAAATTATCTGTAGTTATCATCTCTTCTCAAACCAGTAAACTTTTAATTAATTCCGTGAACGTTGTCCATGCAAGGAAACGAAACGTCCATAATGGAACACGGCCATAATAACACGCTGGTCCGTCTGGATCTCTCAGGCAAATCGTGACATTTACAAACTCATATGCGTTTGATATAATTCGAATATGTTATTGGGGCGATTATCAGTGATGTGATGCTTTCAAACCTCTCCATTATCGAGTCATTTCAGGTGCAATGGATGTTTCTCCTTTGTTCATTTAAGATGATTTTCTAGGGATTATTTTGTATATGAGCGCATATGTACATTTCGTTGAGGCGGTTTTTCGGCCAGTTATTATCAAAGAACTTTCGTAATCTACACGTACAATATGACTGACAAATCTATGAAAAACTGATACCAGGAGAGCAAATTAAATACATAGCAGTATCTTTATAACTTATTCCGAATCACTATAGTCATATTTGGCTGCAATGACATGACCTGATCCGGGTTTGTCTTGTCCACTCAATATCTTCCGAACTACTCAAACTACTTGTATCTCAAGTAAAAGGAAAATTAATTTACTTTCAACTTGAGTAATAAGTAAAGTACCTCGGATTTTGTTGTAATTTATTGTCTTTGGTGACTGATGGTGCTTGTAGATATGAGCACCATACTCATTCCCGACATCACTTAAGGATGTCCGCTGATGGCAAATGAAAGTAATTAACTTTTTGAATAATGTGTGTTGTTGCGTTCATAAATGTGTAATATGAGGAAAAACAAAGAAAAAATATAGCAACGAGTTGCAATCCTCGGGTTGCAAGCACCCATGGCAACCAACGAACCAACAGTATTAGTTTTAGACCAGGAAGCCACCCTATTTGGCGAAACGTCATTTGTTTCGTTTTAGATCGAACATACACAATCCGTCAATTCACAAATTTGGGTGCTTTTCATCTGAGAATTGCGAGAAAACTATTGAAGCTACGTTGAAATCGTTAACATACTTCCGAAAGAGCTGCTCCTAGACAATATAATGCAGCAAGGTGCATGGCTGTACCTCCCATAGTTCTTGCGTTGTAGCCTGTACAAGATACGTTCCGTTTCTGACAAAATCCAAGATGGCGGCCAAACCACGTGACCGAGCACCAAAATTTTTGCATATTCGTGATCGCCATATCACACTGCATATATGTAGCCACTTTCCCCGTCCAAATCCGTCATTTGAAAAACCGACAATTTTGATTGGTCAATGGCGGCCATTTTGTTTGACGCAGCAAATTTTCAAATCGTGTTTTGAGAGCCCCAGATCCATAGATCATGTGTACCAAGTTTCGAGTCGATCAGTCCACTGGTTCCAGAGAAGAAGATCTTGAAAGGTTTCAGGGTAAATCCAAGATGGCCGCCAAACCATTTGACCAATCAGCTTCTTCTATTCATATGCATTATAGCCCACATTCCCCTATACCTGTGTGAAGTTTCGGCTTCATCGGTTAAATAGCGGCCTGGATACTACTGATACAAAATTCGGCGGAATCATAATAATAATAAATATAGCCGCGAGCGGCAATCCTCGGGTTGCAAGCACATATCGCAGGCAATGAACCAACAACAGTAGTTTTAGACCTGGAAGCCGATTTGGCAAAACGTTATTTATTCCTTTTAGATCTAACCTACATAGTTACCACTGAAGAACAATCTGTCAATTCGCAAATTTGGGTGATTTACATCTGAGAATAGCGGGGATACTATTGAAGGTACGTTGAAATGGTTAACATATCTCCGAAAGAGATTCTTCTGGACAATATAATGCAACAAATTGCAAGGCTGTACCACCTATAGTTCCAGAGTTATAGACCCTAAAAGATGTGTTCATTTTCTGACAAAATTCAAGATGGCGGCCAAACCACGTGACCCAGGACCAAAATATTTGCACATTCGTGATTGCCATATCACAATGCATATACGTAGCCACTTTCCCCGTCCAAATCCGTCATTAGAAAAACCGACAATTTTGATTGGTCAATGGCGGCCATTTTGTTTTACGGAGCAAATTTTAAAATCGTGATTTGAAAGCCCCAAAACCATAGATCATGTGTACCAAGTTTCGAGTCAATCGACTCAGCGGTTCCAGAGGAGAAGATCTTGAAAGATTTAGGGTAAATCCAAGATGGCCGCCAAAGCATCTGATCAATCAGCTTCTTCTTTGGGTATCCGTTAGATCTAATGGGTTCAACTACCAAGAACTCACCAAATTCATCATCGTTGTGTCCCATAACTTACATATAGTCACTTCCGCTATCGAAAGCCGTTACATTAAAAATCTGATAATTGACAAATTTGAGTGAAATACGATGGAGAATAGCGGGAAAACTATTGAAGATAGGTGAAAATGGTTGACATACTTTCCAAAGAGCTGCTCCTGGACAATATAATACAACAAACTATAAGGCTGTACCTATCGTAGTTTCAGAGATATAGCCTCTACAAGATGTGCTCCATTGCTGACAAAATTCAAGATGGCGGCCAAACCACGTGACCGAGGACCAAAATTTTTGCATATTCGTGATCGCTATGTCGCAGTGCATATATGTAGCCACTTCCCCCGTCCAATTCCGTCATTTGAAAATCCGAGAATTTTGATTGGTCAATGGCGGCCATTTTGCTTTACGGAGCAAAATTTCAAATAGGATTTTGAGAGCCCCTGAGCTATCGAACAGGTGTGCCAAGTTTCGAGACAATCGGTCAGGTGGTTCCAGAGAAGAAGATCTTGAAAGGTTTTAGGATAAATCCAAGATGGCCGCCGGCGATTTGACCAATCGGCTTCTTCTTTTGATATGCATTAGATCTCACGTACCCCAATACCTATGCGAAGTTTCGACTTCATCGGTTGAACGGCGGCTGAGGAAATTTTGCCACAAAATCCGGCGGAAGAAAAATAATAATAATACCAATAATAAGAGGTTTGCACGCCTCTGGCTTGCAACCCTAAATATAGCAACGAGTTGCAATCCTCGGGTTGCAAGCACCCATCGCTACCAATGAGCCAACAGGGCCACATTCAGCATCAGCGTGTCCCATAAGAAAGATATAGTCATTTCCACTATTGAAATCTGTTACATGAAAATCCGATAATTGACAAATTTGGGTGAATTACAATGAAGAATAACGGGAAAACTAGTGCAGATAGGTGAAATCGGGTGGCACATTTCCGAAAGGGCTGCTCCTGGACAACATAATGCAACAAACTACAAGGCTGTACCTCTCGTAGTTCCAGAGATATAGGCTCTACAATATGTGCTCCATTTCTGACAAAATTCAAGATGGCGGCCAAACCACGTGACCTAGGTGCAAAATTTTTGCATATTCGTGATCGCCATATCGCAATGCATATATGTAGTCACTTTCCCCGTCCAAAACCGTTATTTGAAAATCCGACAATTTTGATTGGTCGATGGCGGCCATTTTGTTTTACGGAGCAAAATTTCAAATAGGATTTTGAGAGCCCCAGATCCATCGAACATGTGTACTAAGTTTCGAGGCAATCGGTCCAGTGGTTCCAGAGAAGAAGATCTTGGAAGGTATTAGGATAAATCCAAGATGGCCGCCAACGATTCTGACTAATGGGCTTCTTCCTAGGCTATGCATTAGACCTAAAGGGCCAGAACCACCATGTGAAATTTCAGCTTCGACGATGCAATAATATTGATTTTATAGAATGGACAAAATCTGGCGGAAAGAAAAAAAATAATAATAATAAGAATACCAATAATAAGAGGTTTGCACGCCTCTGGCTTGCAACCCTAATAAGAATACCAATAATAAGAGGTTTGCACGCCTCTGGCTTGCAACCCTAAATATAGGTTGGTGTGCATTTTTTAGCCGTAGGCAGCGTTGAGTGCTCCATTTGATAACCTAGAAAGCAGGGCCCTCGGTGGCCGAGTGGTCTAAGGCGCTTCGCTGGTGACCGCTAGCCTCACACCACTAAACCGGCACGGGTTCGAGCCCAGCTGGTCCATGTGTGAAAGTTTGTCAGTCACTTGCCGAAGGGCGGTGGTTCTCTCCGGGTACGCCGGCTTCCTCCACCAACCAAACTGACTGTCACCATATGAGTGGAACAAACTTGAGTGTGACATTAAGCCAAATTCCCCTCCTAGAAAGCATAGGGAATAGCCCTAGTTTTGAAGTATATTTATGAAAAATTCATTTATGAAAAATTCTTATATTCTAACTGTTTGCAAATAATCACAATGTCTATCAAAATTCATCACATTGCGTGGACGTTGCTGTGCAAAATTCTCGGCTAGAAGGTTTTCAAAGGAAATACCTATCTCTTAACCTAGGAAAGGGAGATAATCCAATAGGAAAAACAGGCAAAATGGCCGCCAAAGCCAAAAATCACCAGCGGACATCCTTAAAACGGTTGGTCGATTTTGTCTTTCAGCTAACTTGTTTACAAGTTCTACCAATTTCACCAATTGAGATGTTATGTGCTGACAGACGTCGTGCATTAAAGAATATCCGCGTCCACAATCCAAAGACCTATTCCATATTCCATATAACAATATTGAAACCAAATTCAAAAAAGACAATCATAGTATACATAAACATAGGCTAGTTTCCTACAAGAAAGAAGCGGTCAACAGTTTTCAATGATGCCGACAAGACAAAAAAACGATCATAATATACATCATAATGGATGACGGTCACCCAATGGATAACGGAGTTGTCCTGTAACTAGACACGTAAGTCCGACTCGCAGCCCAAAACACTATTTTGATGTTTTATAAGAGTCAGTTTTGTATCCGTCAGTTCAGTTTTATATCTATCGGTTCGGTTATCCAACAAACTACATCCCCTACACCTTCCATGTGTACAGTTGGTACACTTCTTTGCTCTTGAAGGCGTTGATTCAGAGAGCGCTTTACTTAGGTTGAGAACATGGTTTTACATTCCCCGTATCGACTGCTAATTTTCTTGAACGTATCAAGGTGTTAAGGATTTGTCGACAAATTCTGAGAGTGTAAGAAAGCTCAGACAAAGGTTTTGTCATTTGGGCGTCACTGCAGACTAATTACTCGGGGATGTATACGACATTTTTGGATGTTCGTGTATATCCATTTCACGGACTTTTAATGCTATCTTAAACTCATGGTTCTACCAATGGCATCAGTGCAGTATTTCGTTCACTTTGTCATAGATTCGTTAAGTATGTATTCAAGAATGCGTGTTTTCTATCTGTTAGTTTGACAGACAAGCTTGAATATGGCCCCTGCGTGCAAACTTTCGAATGAACACTTGACAGGGAAAATAAACCCCTCAACAGAAAGCTGTTGTCTGTTTGGCATATACAAGTCAACTGGGGTTTTTTCGGCGAGTTTATCCCGCTTTTCATACAGTTCAAGAGGACAAGAGCATTCCGTGGTTCAATCAATCCTGCCCTGTTAATTCATTCACCACATTCATGCATTCATCATGCTCCAATCTACTGTACAACATACACCACTGACTAGGTATATATGATACTAACACATCTCTATACTATAAAACAAACCGTGCCAGGCTGTGTCGTGTCATCAGTCCGTCCGTCCGGGCCTGTGCATCATCCGAACGCATGGCACAAACATACGTAGACAGTTATGTAATGAAATGGAAAATTCCCTTACCTCGGTAAGATGGGCCTGTGCCGTGTCATCGGTCCGTCCGTGCCTGTGTCGTGTCATCAGTTCGTCCATGACTGTATCGTTCCATCAATCCGTCTGTGCCTGTGTCGTGTCATTAGTCCGTCCGTGCCTGTGTCCTGTCACCAGTCCGTCCATGCCTGTGTCGTGCCATCAGTCCATCCGTGCATGTGTCGTGCCATCAGTCCGTCCGTGCCTGTGTCGTGTCATCAGTCCGCCCGTGTCTGTGTCGTGTCACTAGTCCGTCCGTGTCTGTGTCTTGCCATCGGTCCGTCCGTGCCTGTGTCGTGTCATCAGTCCGTCTGTGCCTATGTCGTGCCATCAGTCCGTCCGTGCCTGCGTCGTGCTGTCAGTCTATCCATGCCTGTGTCGTTTCGTCAGTCCGTCCATGCCTGAGTCGTGCCATGCCCGTGTTTTGCCGTCTGCCCATCTATGCCTGTGTCTTGCCGTCAGTCCGCCAAAACCTGTGTCGTGCCGTCAGATTGTCCATGCCTGTATCGTGACGTCAGCTCATCCATGCCTGTGTCTGGCCATCAGTCCGTCCATGCCTGTGTCGTGTCGTCAATCTGTCCGTGTCTGTGCCGTTAGTCTGTCCGTGCCTGTGTCGTCCGTCCGTCCGTCCATGCCTCTGTCGTACCGTCAGTCCGTCCATACCTCTGTCGTACCGTCAGTCCGTCCATGTCGTGTCATTATTTCGTCTGTGCCACTGGTAGTAGTATGAAATCATTCACGCCACCAAAATTCAAAAAAATTCTGTGGAATCCTCACTAAGAGCTTCTGATGAACCAGTTAGGTTTTCCCTTGATACAGCGGGTTTTTTTTCAATTATGATGGGTTTTCTTTCACAGATTCACTGCTTTGACCTCACTACTGCTTCACATGCAATTTTTGGTGATGATCGATTTTTGCTATGACCTTTGCATTTTTATTTGCATTATCATTTGTACATAATACTGAAAGATGATAGGTTCAGCGCCACTGACCTCTATCTATGTGCAGAAGTAAATATATGTACATGGCAGTGTGACTAACGTCACAGGACCTACGAAGTACAGTAGGCATTAGGACTCGAACGCGAACTGAACTCTTGGAAATCCCCACCCCCAGTTGAAATCCTGCCTATATTAAGATGGGCACCGCCCAAGTCAGAATCGCCAGTGATTTTCATCAAAATCACCAGAAATTTTCATCAAAAGTAGGTCAGCTCAGAACTTGTTGGTAACAGTCTCCTAATGCGCCTTCATTCCAAAATAAATAATGATCGCCGATTTAATTTGACAATTTTTTAATTAAAGGAAACAGATTGAATAATATAGGTTCAGTAGATTTCAAGCTTTACGTGTGAAAATACATTTACATCTCTTTAATGGTTTTCAGTGCCCTTGTACAGGATCAAAACAACTTTTTGAATCACATTATTTTCCCAACAATACAACAAATTTTTATATATAGTACTATAGTAGAAAGGTAGCATTTATGTAGTTTACGGTAATTCAACTCAAGACCAACACCTTCTATGCACAAGATAATAATGATTCTATGTCATTCTCCTGAGCATAACCGGTACAAAGAGGAATAAATAGCGTCTCTACATCACGTTGTCATCTAGATATATGAGACAACACATTTTGGGCATCGGCAATCTGATGAATGTACTATTCCGGTTTTCTTGTTTCACATTATATTCTATGGCGGTTGATCGGTGATTTTCTTCATTGACAAACGTTAAACCACCTCAGCTTCGTTATGGAAACAGCGCTGATTGTTTGAGGGTATATGCAGTACTTAACATTAACCTCAGGGCCATGTGCCATACAGTGGGACAGGGTATTTTTAGCTGTGGGTAATTTGACCTGAATTTGAAGGCTCCAGCCTGGTGTGGCCAATGTGAAATAGGATACACGTTAAAGGCTACAGTTTACATACACAACGTATATCTATAACAATATACTGAAGTGTTAATTATCAATCTAATTTTAATCAGAATTATTTCAGATCAGAACTTGCTGGTAACAATGCCCTAATGCACGTCCATGCCAAAAATCAAGGTTCTAATGTCAACGGTTCTCCTTATTTTGCCGACGAAAGGATTTGGATGGACTGACTGACTGCCTGACTGACTGACTGACTCATTACCGGACAATTTGCGATCTGTAGCCTACTTCGTAGGAATATGTACCAGGCTTCGCTGACATCATACACTTCATCTACTCGTAATTTAATGCTGAGGACGGCTATAGACAAAATGTTTTGCAGCTCATTGATAGAAGACTTTGAAAGGACATGAATATTTCTACTCAAAGCTATTGACAATGGAAGAACAGCTCTCGTGATGCGACTTCTGTCTATTTTGGGATTAGCCATCAATCACTTTCTAATAAATCCACCCAACGCTCCCATAGCTGACAAAATTGACCTAACGTGTTGTTTTTAAGGGCACGAAGTTTTTCTAATTTTATGTTTTTGATTGAAATTGTAGTTTAAGGGCCGCTTCCCATACGGATTTCGCGATCCAACAACTCGATGTTTTTTCACGTTTCTTGTGTTTTATGTAATCTTTTACCTTCTGGGCTGTTATACGCTTGAATAAATAGGATCGGGGTAATTAATCAGTTTAAATTGATGGGCTTATAATAGGACAACCTGTTGAGAAAACCAAATAGTTTACTGTTTTGTTGACCCACATTCATAATTCCCCCATGCTTGTAACACATATATTTGTATATTTTCCCATAATTGTATCAACAAATGTAGCGCCTTTGTTTACTTGGTCATCAATGTGATGTATTGCTATCTCAAATAGTTGAACGTAGTCTGATTCATTGTGAACCAGTCGTCGTAGCCGCTACGTCTTTAAAGCAATTATGTAATGTTCTGTGTGAATCATTTATAGACCTCCTTGACAATAATCTTGGGTTATAATAACTGGTTTTTACGGTGGCTCGTTAGGGCCATGCATTGATTTTTGCAATTTTCTGCCTTTTACTAGTTTTCAAGATTTCACTGTCGCGTTTTCAGTAATTTCTTGCCATTGACATCGATTCATTTCCGAGATATAAATTTGTTTTCTGCTTTTAACAATTTCTTCTACCCATTTTCAAGCGACTGCAAAAATCGAACAACCATGTGAAAACACTAAAAATTAGCAAAAACATCACAAAAGTATTTCAGCCGCGGTGGAAAGTATTTCAACCGCGGTGAAAAGTATTTCAACCGCGGTGGAAAGTATTTCAACCGCGGTGGAAAGTATTTCAACCGCGGTGAAAAGTATTCCAACCGCAGTGAAAACTATTTCAACCGCGGTTGAAACTATTTCAACCGCGGTGGAAAGTATTTCAACCGCGGTGAAAAGTATTTCAACCGCGGTGGAAACTATTCCAACCCTGGTTGAAACTATTTCAACCGCGGTGAAAAGTATTTCAACCGCGGTGATGTTCAACCGCGGTGGAAAGTATTTCAACCGCGGTGGAAAGTATTTCAACCGCAGTGAAAAGTAATTCAACCGCGTTGAAACTATTTCAACCGCGGTGGAAAGTATTTCAACCGCGGTGAAAAGTATTTTAACCGCGGTGGAAAGAATTTCGACTGAGGTGAAAAGTATTTCAACCGCGGTGAAAAGTATTTCCACCGCGGTGGAAAGAATTTCAACCGCGGTGAAAAGTATTTCAACCGCGGTGGAAACTAGTTCAACACCGGTGGAAAGTATTTCAACCGCGGTGGAAAGTATTTCAGCCGCGGTGAAAAGTATTTTCACCGCGGTTGAAATACTTTTTCGATGTTTTTGCTAATTTTTAATGTTTTCACATGGTTGTTCGATTTTTGCAGTCGCTTGAAAATGGATAGAAGAAATTGTTAAAAGCAGAAAACAAATTTATATCTCGGAAATGAATCGATGTCAATGGCAAGAAATTACTGGAAACGCGAAAGTGAAATCTTGAAAACTAGTAAAAGGCAGAAAATTGCAAAAATCAATGCATGGCCCTAGCAAGCCACCGAAGGTTTTACTTTATCGAATTTTGATTGCTATATCAATTGGAAACGTCCGTTTATATATAAGAAATCCGTGTGAATGCATGAACTTGTAGAATATTGTTGGACTAGGAAGTTCTATGGAATGAACCATACTCATTCTTTTTTTTTTAGAGATTCAAGATGTTTTATTGCCATTTTTGATATTTACATATACGACCTCTTCAGGATTAAGTTGGTGGCATTTTTTTGATATTATTGGTTTCCGACAATCATTCCCACAAGCACACACCCTTACACACTGCATCCATTTGTGATTCCACAACACTCTGCATACGTTTAGTCTGTACAAATACATATACATATATAACGATTTCCGTACATATACCCATACCCATACACACACATATACACATGCATAGTATACAATTTTAGCTCATACTCTACATTATGTGTAGTGTTTTTCTCCATATATATATACACATACATAAACATGTGTATACACACATACACATTCATATACCCATACATATATATATGTATATATACATATATATATATACATATATATATATACATGCATATGCACTGGCGGCACCCCCTCTCTCCCCCTATCGGTCACAGAGGTATATCGGAGTTCGTGAGACGTGTTCCTCTCCGCGAGAGTAAACTTCAACCAAATAGACTATGAATACCCACATACATGTAATAAAGTAAATAAGTGAAGATAACTTGCACATGTGTGCGTATGTATTCAATCGCCGGAAATAGCATTGAGCCATGGTTCCCATGTTTTATTAAATTCGTCAAGACGTGACTTTTTTATTGAGATAAATTTTTCGATTTCGTATCTCTGTTTGATAATATTTTGAATAGCCAAGATTGAAACTGATCGATTTTTGAATTTGGATTTGTAAATGTAGTGTTTCGTGACCAAAATTATAAGATTGAGTATTTTTGAGTAGCAAGATTTTGTTGTTTCGCCAAAGTAAACGTTTATTGCCGTGAAGGTAATTGGTAAGTGAGTTTTATTTCGCAACCACGTCTCGATGTTTCTCCAGAGAATGCGCACTATATCACAGTTCCATAGTATATGTTCGATCGTTTCTGGTTCTTCATCACAAAATGAGCAAGAGTCATCGTCTCGAAGGTTAATTAATCTTAAGAAACTGTTTGTAACTAGAATTCTATTATTAATTTTAAATTGTAATTATGACAGGGTTGAACAGCATGTAGTTTAAAAAGGGAGTATATATACCTCGTCCCATTTAATGTCTGTTAGAGTCAGGTTTTGCTCCCACTTATTCTGTGATTTTGATCGTGCAGGCTTTACAATGAGCGCGTTGTACATATCTTTACTGCCTTTTTTAGATTTTGTGAGGATGCGTAGGTGGAACGGAATATCTGGTCGTATTATTGTAATATTTTTGGTGTCCCCTTTCAGATTTCTTTTCATAGATTCGGTTGCCGAAATAATGCTGAAATATTCAAGGAAATTTGTTTTGATTCTGTAAGTTTTGCTGAAGTCTTCTATGGAGTAGTAAGACGTATTCGGGTCATTTGGATTTATCAAATCTTTTACATATTTAACGCCAGCTTCATACCAGTGCCGAATGAAAACAGGTTTGTTGTTGACGGTGATATTATCATTTCTCCAAATACTGACATTGATTAGTTCGTTGATATGTTTTGGCGTATTATGTCGTACAACCTCATTCCATGCACCCAACACATCACTCCAAAAAGCATTTTTACATTCACTGATCAGGGTTTGCGTAAAGTAATTTCCCAAATCGCCAAGGCACAGAATTTCGCGAAGAGACAGGGTCAACAAAGATTTCCAACAGTACTGCCCATAATATAGTTTTCGAATCCATGTAGATTTCAGCGCATGCATAAAACTGTGAATGTCTATCATTTTTAGTCCACCATTCTCGTAATTGTATCATTTGATCTCTTTTGATTTTGTCAACTGTGGATTGCCAAATAAATCGATAGAATAGTTTATTCAGTTCATCTAACGTGGAGTTGGGAGGATTTGGTATAGCAAGGAATAGATAATTTAGCTTTGAGATAACCAAAGTTTTTAGGACTGTGACAATCCACACAGCTTTTGTTTTGGTAACATTAATTTTTAGTCCAGAGAGTTTAGCAAATTTGTCGAGGAGATGAAGCGTGGCTTCTATAGACTTTGCAGATCCATCTAGCATGAACGTTGTATCATCAGCGTACTGGTTGATCTTGTATTCAGTCCCGCCTATTTTAATACCCTTTATGTCGGGATCTTGACGAGCTAGTATGGAAAGGATTTCGGCGCATAAAATGAAAAGATATGGAGACAGAGGATCCCCCTGCCTACACCCTCTCGAAACGTCAAAAAATTGGGAGAGGAATCCATTTTGTGTGACAGATGCAGATATATTTCTATAAAAGACTTTTATCCATTTTTTTATCGAGTCACCAAAGTTGAAATAACTTAGTACTTCTTTTATAAAAGACCAAGAGACAGTATCAAATGCTTTTTCGAAGTCGACCAAGAGAAGCAGGCCTGGAATGTTTTTTTGATGAGTGTATTGCATCAAGTCATAGATCAGCCGTATATTATCACCTATATATCTTCCGCTCATGAATCCGGATTGGTTTTCTGAAATTAGGATATTTAAAACCTGTTTTATCCTTTCGGCTATACACCCGGAAGCAATTTTGTATGTTACGTTTAATAAAGTTATTGGTCTCCAGTTTTTCATGAATTGTTTTGATTTTTCGGGTTTGGGTAAGCATGTTATTATACCTTGTCTTTGTGTTACAGATAGCATTCCCATTTGGTATCCATGATTTATAGACCTTACTACCAAATCGCCTAATTCATCCCAAAAGAAATTAAAAAATTCTACAGAAAACCCGTCGGATCCAGGGCTCCGATTGTTGTTCATTTTTTTCAGAAAGTTTGTGGCTTCGTTGAGTGTCAGGGCGCCCTCTAGATTATCTGATTGATCTGAATTAAGAACAGGCACCATCGTGGTACGGTGTATTAGGTCGTTTAGATTACTGTCTGGGTCATCAAATTCATTTTTTTGAGTATAGACAGGAGTAGAACATTCTTGCCTCTTGTAATATTTCCGCCTGGTCTGTAATAATGTCTCCGTTCTTAGTCTCAAGTTTGGGAATAGTTTTGTTGACATAGTTCCGCTATTCGAGTCGACAGAAATAACTAGTGGGTTTTTCACCTTCAACCATCCACTTGGCTCTCGATCGCACTAAGTGGACGTATAGTTTTTGTTTTCTAATATTTTCGAGTTCCGGAAGCTTCTTCTTCCGGAAGCTGGCGTAAGCGATTGTGGCTCCTCTTATTTTCATTAATAGGGTGTCAAGAAAAATTTGATCATTAATTGTGAATTGTATTTCGGAATTTGTTATTTCTTCAATTTTATCGTAATTATAAATGGGAACGGCATATTCCTTTTTGGTGTTAATGATTTCTCGTCGGATTTGTTCGCAAAATTTTCCATCTGTCAATAAGCTGTTGTTAAATTTCCATAGCCCTCGGCCCTTTTTGAATGAATTTACCTTGAATTTCATGAAAACACCAGAATGGTCTGATCTATAGCTCGATGCAATACCCACTTTCTCTAATATCTTTCATTATGGACTCGGATACCAAGAAGAAATCGAGGCGAGCTTGTTTTAACGGGTTTTTCCTTCGCCATGTGTAGCGTTTCAAAGAGGGGTTGATATTCCGGAAGGGGTCAGTAAGTCCAATTTCCTCCTTTATCTCGAGCACTCTTTCTCTGGCGTTCGGGTTGTTAACGTGTTGATAATTGTGGGTGTCTAGTTCCGGATGCTGGACTAAATTGAAGTCTCCGCATAAAAGAACAATGTCATTACTGAATTCATCTATGGTTTGTGTAATCTGATCGAAGAAATTTGGTTCATCTCTATTTGGGCCATAAATATTTATTAGTGTGACAGGCAGATTATCAATTTTTATGTCTACTGCTAGAAAATTACCGTTATTAACTTTTTTAATCCTGCTGACTTTAAATTCAAAATTATTGTTCATAAGTATACAGACACCCCTTGAATTAGAAACATAGGAGTTGAAAATTATTTCAAATCCCCATTGACTTTTGATATACGGTTCTATTTTACTAGAGAAATGTGTGTCTTGTAAACAAATAATACTGTATTTTTTCTCTTTCAGATAGTGAAAGATGTCTAAACGTTTACGGGGGTCCCCCAAACCTTGGCAGTTGGCACTAAAAATCGTCACTCCTTCACCGCCCATTTGATGTAAATAATTTTGTCACTTTATACTTAAATCGGTATTCCAGAAATAGCATTCGTGATAGTATCGAAAACCCGGGAGTTCTATAGGGCCGGAAATTTGCCACGCGTATCTGTTCAGCGTGTCCCGAGTATTCTTTTCTCAGCATAGTTATGTAATCGAGGTTCAATTAGACTTCTACGCGAGCTAAAATAGGGGCTATAGTGCCGAAAATAGGTGGACGGATCCAGTCGATACTGGCTTTCGAAAACATGTGGCTCCTGTTTTGGATCTTTGGTGGAGGCTGTCTCATTTGCATAAGAAAGAGCTGTGCTGGCAGTCTTGAAAGCGAGAGAGAGAGAGAGTATACCTTCAGCGGTGACAATATTATTTTCAGTCGAGAGTAAAGTTTACGCTTGGATTCATAGTACATTTGTTTTTGTAAGAGAGGTCGATTTGCCACATTCACCCTATCACACACATACCAACACACACACACTATACCCTTTAAAACATGGTGAAGAAACGTGAGCGAGAAATATATTCACGCACAAAGAAACAGCACGCTCCCGGTCACCTGTTTGTAAAATCACTGTACAAGTATTAGACAATCAAATCGTTGCACAAGAAGTGTGAAAGAAGAAAGTACGTTTGGTCCTACGCTGCATGATACTCGAATTTAAATATTTACACTTATATAAATAAAAAACAAAAAACAAAAAATCAAACAAAAAAAAACACCCATCTGGTTAAATTTGGATCACAATAATATATCAGATCACTGATAGGACTTGATACCTGGGGCTGGGGTCCGTTTTGACCAACAGTATAGCCTATACTTGTACCAGATAAAAGTGAACAGCAGAGGATCAATTTGACAACAAGCATATATGTATACACATGGGTCATTGCGCTAATGCTAATGGGTTTTTTTTTATCTTTTTTGGGGGGGGGTTTCCCCCCTTCTTTTTCTTCTTTCTGCGTACTAGAGCTGAAATTCGGTTTCTTCTTAAAGCAATAAACGATACAAGTGACTAGTACAAAGCGAAGGTTCGGTAAACAGTACCCAAAGCTTAGTAGCTATGTATACATGTAGGGCGAGCGAATATAAGAAATATATTACTGATCAGAAATTTTACTCAGAAATATACTGAATCGAATGAAAAGACTGATTGGCGACATCATTTTTTGAGAGGGAATATACTGTTTGTTGCTGTATGGTGTTTTTATGAACTGTCTGTAAGTTCGAAAAGAGAAAGTTCACAGCACATACCAAATGTTCACCGATAGCTCGCTGCGGTCCGCTCGGGGCCAACTATGTCCTCTTCCCTTACCTCTGTGCCATTTACAAAGAGTCTGCCCTTTACGAATCGCACTTTCTTGCCCTCCGTATACGATTTGTTCATGTGGTCTCTGAAAAAGTTCTTCTTTATTCTGTCCTCTGGGATGAGATCATCCGTCACGAAAATGTTGCCATCAGTCAGTGTATTCTTTGCTGCTAGGAACACTCTCTCCGTTGTGGGCGGAAAATAAACTTTGCAATTATGTGCCTCACTTGACCTGGTCTCTTTACCCCGTACGGTGCACATTTTCTACTGTGATATTTTGTAAGTTGAGCTTTTTCGAGATAATTTCCTTCTTCTCCTGACTTTTGTTGATCAATTCGTTAAGTTTTTCAGCAAACTGACCGATTCCTCTCAAATTTCAACAGGTTAACTATGCATACCAACACAGTGGACAGTATAGGTCAAAGGCCAAGGTCACTGTAGCTTCAAAATCAGAAATTATAGAAAATCGCAATATTTTAGCGAGCGGATATACGAGGGCAAGACGATCTATCCCAAAACAAAATCAAATGTACACGGTCAAGGTCATAAATTTCGCCCGAAAATCAGAAAATCATCGAAATTCAAATGATTTTGCACTGAAATTGTCAAAGGTCAAACAGGTCAAAGGTCAACGTCCGTGTCTCCCCCTCCCCAAACAGGAAATGATTGAAAACAATATGGTCTGTGCTATTACTCCAATCTAAGGATGTGAATTATGATCAAACTTCAGGAATACCTCACGCTTGTGGAAGTTCAAAAAGGTATTGACGTCGAAAGGTCAAAAATCAAGACCATTGGAGATAATTACATCAGGAAACCATACAAAATCACATTCTAGTGAATGGATGCATTAGTGGGAAGCGATGTGTGTGGCACCAAGATTGAAGTCAAAAGGTCAATGGTCAAGGTCACTGACCACCAGCAACTCACAGTTTAAATGACGTAGTCCATGTTGCCAGCAGGGATACAAGTCATCACAGGGAATTATTTGCTAGATCCTGTGTTAAATGTGACGATTTTAATCAACATCACAAAACTTTATTGCAGAAACTAACTGGGCTATACCACCAAGCTCCTCCACTCAAAGTCTCTCAAATCTGGCGATACATATCGCATACTGATAGCAAAATACGAGTATAGCGTGCAAGATTTATGGCGTTTGCGTTTCGTAACTTGTGTCAAATTTCACTTAACCCGGGGCTAAGGGCCGTATGCACCCATGTACTTCAAGATGCTGATGGTGTTCATATGAACAGTCACAATCAAAGCTTGACTGAGATACATCATTAAGAATACTTATCAGCGATACGGATTTGATACTTTGGAACATCATGATGTCTTGCCGGCATCACTGAAAACTGTTGATCGCTATTCTCTTGCAGGAAAGTAGCCTATGTTTATGTATACTATGATTGTTTTTTGTTTTTGTTTTTGTTTTTTTTTTTAATTTGGGGCTGCTGCTGTTATATGGAATGTGGAATAGGTCTTTGGATTATGGACGCGGAATTCTTAAATGGACGGCTGAATATTGAATGACGGACTAGACGCTTGTATTTTGACTTACGACAGTTTCCATTGAATGTGTCACGAATAGCAGCTGCCACAACATACGCTCACTTTTGCGAATTTTTCATGGGACACCATTTTTCTTAAAAGACACAGATAACATTATTCTTAGGCGTTATATTCATTTCAATATTTTTTGTCCTGTTGATAAAATCTAGAATTGAAACAAGTTAAAGGCTTGCTCCTACTTTTGTGTGAGTACATGCAGTATTTAACCAAAACAATCAGATGGTTTAAAAGCAGGGAAGCGTCGTTTTCTCTTTCGACAGTGCGACTGTGTTTATGTTGACCAAATTTGCTTCGCCTATCCAAACTTAGAAAAGAGCTCGTAGTTCGCTTGCATATTTACATGCCCAGAAAAGATGAGAAATATATATTTTTTTCTTCCTAACAAAAAGTAGCTTTTTCTGTTTGCGATTTCCCCCATTTATATACAAGAGCATGTGTTTCAAAGACGTGCAGGTTAATATTATATTGGAAATGCTATAATTTTGTTTTAGATGTTATACTGGAAGCGTGTTGATAGACACGTTTTCAGTTGATGGACGTATCTGTGTCGAGATTGATCTCCCACTTCATTGACTTTTAATAGGAACTTCCTGGTATGATTTTACCAGTAATCGGTAGATGAATTTTGAAGAGATTTGGTTGCGAATTTTCTCAATGTGTTGGTTCTTTACCACCTGGATTGGTAAGACCCGTGGGGATCCTTGCCTTGATTCCCTTGGAGATATTGTGAATTAGTGCACAGTATTGGTCAAGAAATGATTTTGTTCGATTTTAAACTTTTCATGGAAATTGCTGAAACTTAGGAACATCTGCGTTTTACCAACCAAGTCTTTCACAGTTCTGCCACCAGCACTGCACCAACAACTGATGTCTTTCCACTCGGAAAAGTGAGAGTAATGTAGTAGATCATTTACTGATAAATTCGTTGTGTCGCAATGACTATTCAAACATCGTTTCCATGATGAAAGAACATTTTGCCAGCAATTGTGTTTAATATATTTCAAAATGTCTGAGATGTCCTAAAATATATGTGGTGGGTTTGGTAAAGCAGAGAAAAGATGCGTTAGAAGTGGAAAAGCGAATGTTTCAACAGCAATTATTGTTCCTTTAGGTGTAAAATTACGTTTTAACCAACACTCGAGTAATCTCCTAATGTCACTTAGTTTAGACTGATAGTTTATTGTGGGCATCTCCCCCAGTCTGGGATGAAAATTATTTCCGGTAGTCGAGCCCACTGAATCTCAGTTTATTCTGTAATTTTAACAGTGTTACCTGTTTGACTACCATTACAATGTGCCGTTGTATTTTCCACATCCTGCCGAACCCGGAACAAGACAAAAAAAATCCTTCAGGAGAGCCATAGCGCGCCGCAAGGATTCTTTAGAGCCATCCAACAACATTGTGGTGTCATCCGCATATTGCAAATTACGTTCATTTCGAAGTTTTCAAAAGTTTTACCCTTTATTTTATCTTAATTCTTTATAGCTAATCCTAAAAGTTCTACAACAATTATAAACATATATGGTGACACTGGTTCCCCCTGCCTGCAACCCCTTTCCATGTTAAAAAAAATAGATGAAAGATAACCATTGTTATAAAGCAGACCATTTTGAATCGTATGGGAATAATTTAATCCAACCACAAAGCGACTTATCAAAGCCAAAGGAAAACATAGTATTATGTAAAAATTCCTAATCGACGCTGTCAAGGACTTTTCGTCTACCCACTTCATTATATCACAGAAGATTCTTGTTATACGTCCCCAATGAGCCACCCTTTCATAAAACACTCGCTTATTATAGATGGTAGTACTTTCTTAATTCGATTGGCTATATAGGAAGATGCGATTATGTAGTCAACATTTAAAGGTGAGATCGGGCGCCAGTTCTTCAGAAGTTGTCACTCGTTCTCCCCTTGGGGTAGGCAACTAATTATTTCCCGTTTCTGGAAGTAAGATAACGATCCAACTGAATATGCGTGATTTATCGATCGGACAGAAACTGTCCCAAATCTATGCCAAGAGATCTATCTATCAATCTAGCAATTTCACTCGTAAAATTCCACCGGAAAACCGTCGTAGCCTGGAGATTGTCCTTTTTCATCCTTTTAAGCGTAAGATAGTAATATGCTTCTGTGACGGGGCCTTCGCATAACATTTTACCTAACAATGAGAACGACGTTGTGATGGATAAACAAACCATTTTTGTCTTTGTCTATAAAATCTGGTTGGCAGTACAATTTTGAGTAAAAACGAGACATTTCGTGAAAATTGTTTCTCAAGTTGAGGAGTTTCACTCAAGCTGACTTTAGAGAAATCAACTTCACTCAACTTGAGTGATACATGAACTCAAATTTCGTTAAAATCACTCAAGTTGAGTGAAATTGATTCCACTCGTCACCTTGAATTTCACTCTTAATTGGTGAACTTTCACTCAGCTTGTTTGGAGAGTAAGAAAATACCACCTGATATATAGTTTATAGCTTTGTCGCGGATATGTCTAAGTGAGTAGCTTACATTCGGGCCATAGGTGCGGGAATGTTTCATAGAATTGTGACAGTTGTACTTGGTAGTGTTATGTTGGGTTATTTAAGAATTAATGCTTTCATATGCGTGCTAAATGGTTATTTTACGCACGGTTAGTGTGGGAAAGTTTATATTTTAGGGGAAGAGCGAAGCCAGCGCCCTACAATTTATAAACTTTCCCACACTAACAGTGCGTAAAATAACTATTTAGCACGCCTATGAAAACATTATTTCCATTCTATTGCACTACTCAAATTGATTATCAAAGATTACAATGAAAGGTTGAAAACATATTTTAAACTTTGACAACCGTTCTCTCATTTTTTTTTTAAACTCGTCCACTGATGTTGGCATCGTGCCATTGTCAGTGGACGAGTTTATGTGGTCTCTCAAATGGGGAGTGATTTTGTCAGCTGAGTCAGCTGTTGTAAAATTACGTGGATATATGCCTATTTGTGTCGATTTGTTATCAATTTCCCCGACGGAAACAACAGTTAAACTTTAGAAGGAAATTTCACCTGGTAATTTATTAGTTTGTTTTATTCGATTGTTACTTGTATGAAAGCAGACCTCTCTTTCCTAACCCGACTTGTGAAATAGAATCTCCTAATGAACACCTGCACTTGACACATGTACATTTCACATAACCGTGCTAAAACTTGTAATAATTGCACGGTTAGCTCGATGTTATTGACACAAGTGTTATAGAATAGGAGGTATTTGTATATCCTTGACTAATATTTTGGTTTTCACTCAAAATCACATTCTTGGATAAAATTTATTCACTTACTTTGGATATTTGTGGCATTGTGGCAAATATCTGAAACACATTTATCATAGTTACAAGAAATAAAAAACCTGCCAACCGCTTTAACACCATTGATAAAATGCAACGGAGACACTGGTGGCATCGTAAGATTCGAAGAAAATAGACAACACTTTCTCGATGCTATCAAATCATTGGAGTTACAGTATAAACCTTCGTCTCGTTACGTTGTTGATGATATACGACTTGTACCCTGAGTTTTTCTTCAACAGAACACTGCTGGGGATGTTTCCTGGCGGGAATTCAAGATAACATAGTTCTACTCTTCCCAGATCGGGGTAGCCAGAGTAATATTGTAAGATTCAGAGTGAGCAGACGACATCTTCGCGTAAATATCAGATTGTGGGAGTTACATTCTCGCTGTGTCGTTGATGATACGCGGGATTCCGCGAGATTTAACAATACCAAAGCCGTTCGACGCCCAAAGCGTTACATGTTACACAGGTTAGATTTCTCAAACAAACACATCAAATGTAATCCTGTGCTTACATGTATAGAGAACAGTAGCTGAGGCGAACCCGTTGCCATCGTTTGCTGGAATCTGTTCCGATTAGCACTGCCAGTTTGAATCAATTCCATTTCGAGATTTCAGAAGCCTCGCGGGGTGACAACAGCTCCCGTATTTACACGACCCCACAGTTGTAATGTGTGAAAAGAACCGATGTATTGTTTTCAGTGAAGCACAGATCCCAGATACAGGCGAAGTGGGCATGGAAAGACGCCTGATATGTGTGTCGAGATCAGAAGGAATTTCAGGTGCAAAAAAAATGTCGCTTTTTGTTCTGTCCCGTTGTCAATGTCTGCTGAGTTTCTTGATTGACCTCCCTTATCTATACCACTTTTGGGCATGGCATTCATTCCATCTCATAGATTGATCTTTAACCCAAAATCGTTGCCTCATGGTGGGTGAGTTCAGGCCATATTATTTTTCGCCATAGTTGCGGTACGATTTTTTTCCACTATATATTTTATCATGTATGCTTGAGTGAATGATTTGTATAATCCCAGAGGCAAAGGATCATGGATAAATTAAAACTTATTTAAAACAGTCACGAGGAATTTCCGTTTCTGTCCATTGTTTCCATATATCTTGGATAATTAATTGCATTTATGATTTATGCTTGACCCATGATGAGAGATATACCTAGACCCCCCCCCCCCCACGGGCAGACTAACGGGCAGTCTAACAAGAGCATTGATTGGCTAAATTCGAATCATTACGCCCTCCATTATTAGAAGCGCACTGATTGGTTGCTCTATTGAGAGGGGGAGGAGAGAATTTGGCTTAATGTCACACTCAAGTTTGTTTCACTCATATGGTGACAGTCAGTTTGGTTGGTGGAGGAGGCCGGAGTACCCGGAGAGAACCACCGCCCTTCGGCAAGTAACTGACAAACTTTCACACATGGACCAGCTGGGCTCGAACCCGTGCCGGTTCAGCGGTGTGAGGCTAGCGGTCACCAGCGAAGCGCCTTAGACCACTCGGCCACCGAGGGCCCCTACTCTATTTAGAGAAAGGATAGCCCTTGAATATCATGTTGTACATACTGGGGCTGACGTGGTAAAGGTTTGGTCCGACGCACTTTGAGGAAGGGAAACAGGACCAATATGGGTCAGAGTAGGCTAACCAGTGCAGTATCGGGTCAGATATACCAGGGGAGCGGTTATGTCCATGGACACTTTCTTGCACAGACAATATGCTGTTCTTCCAACAGTATCAATCTCAACCTCCGATATGGCTCCGTATGCCTCCAGGTTTCCCAAATTTGGCGATATATATCGCATGCTGATATATCAATATACGAATGTAGCGGGCAAGATCTATAATGCGTTACGTTTCGTAACTTGTGTCTAATTCCGCTCAACCTGGGGCTAGGGACCGTATGAACCCATGTATTTCAAGATCCTCATGGTGTTCATATGAACAGCCACAATCAAAGCATTACGGAGATACACCCTACTCTAGATAACGACTTTAACGAAAATCATATGGATTAAGAATACTGATCAGCGATACGGATTTGACATTTCTGAAACATCATGATGTCCTGTCGGCATCATTGAAAACTGTTCACCGGTTCTGTCGTGCAGGAAACTAGCCTATTTTTATGTATACTATGATTTATTTTTTGAAGTTGGTGCTAATGCTGTTATATGAATTAGGTAATTAGGATTATGGACGCGTAGATTCTTTAATGGACGATGACTGAATGATGACTGACAGAGTAAACGCTTGTATTTTGGCAGAAATAAAAAGTTAACTTCTCTCTCCTAGCATTGTACCGTTTAGTTAACGTATATCAGATTCTCACATAACAGGATGTTTATAATATTGCATGGATATATGCTACACAACATCCTTGTCCCATGGCCATATTTCATTTACGTTCAAACGTTCGACATAAACACCGAGTATAGTCTTTAACAGTGTTGTGATCATGTTTTTTCTCAAACGACGCCCATTGTTTATTGTCCCAATATCATCTATCTTCCTCAATCAAATATTTGAGTTAATTGTTGATTGTTGCAAACAACTACGCGTTCCTTTTTCAAGAAACAATACAAATGAGTTGTCAAAAAATCTCTAAAACTGTCTTGGAGACATTACGAAAGTATTGTACGCCGGTACATGGGGCTATAATAATATGGGTTATGTAAACGAGTAAATAGAAAACTCCTCTGTCAGATATTTAAGATATTATATCACGGAAACTGTGAAAGTCTATAAAAGGAAAGTCTTATGTTATATTTTCAACACTTTCTAAACACATATACGCCAAAACATGTTTTAATGGGGAACCCAAATGGAAAATTGAAATTTCTGGGGAGATATATTTTGTTGCCATATTTTGTTCTAAAAATTGTAACATTTATTTCATTAGGACATTCCTACTGGTTATTGCAATTCAAAGATTGTTGGGTCTGGTGTAAATATGGTATGCAGATGGGATTCGATGATGTCACGCAGTGAAATAGAGATAATTAGGTATAATGACCTGTTTTCTTTTCTAAAATTCTTAGAATTCTGATTCTTTTGCATTCCATTGGCTTTGCATGTAAGGTCCATTCTCACGATGCGATTTGTAGTAACAACTCGGCAGGGGAATCCCCCGATTTGTAGCATGCAACTAATCGCATGAAATAGGACCTGTTCTATTTCATACGACTTGTAGCATGCGACTAAAATCGTACGAGTGTTCTCACGCTGCAACTGAGTTATATGCTACTAGTTGAAACTACAAATCGCAACGTGAGAATGAGCCTTAATTGTTTTGCGAGTTGGTTACTAATAGTGTCAGAAATATGATTAACGTAGCAACCGCTAACCAATCCGTCGTTTTTTATCAAGGAACCTGAATATGAATCGCCTAGACCTTTGTTACTGCATATTCAGTAACTGCGCTTTCATAACCCGCAATTTACAAAACAAGCCCTTAGAAATCTGATGCTGTGGTAACAGTATTCCCAAAAATAATTATAACATTTCCAAAAACAAACCAGAATAGTTCGCATAATGCTACAAATAATCAATAATATAAAGGAGGTGTTCGGTTTCACTATATTTCTTTCCTTAGTGTGTTGCGTTTATAAACTGAAAATATAATTTCCTCGTGTTTACTTCAAAGGTTATTATCTTGAGACAGAAAATACTGAATGTTTGTATTCTGACTTTTCACCGACAAGAGATTTATCGAAAAAATATCACGAGTTTTAGAAAATAGGCATTTGTTTGTTTTTGCAATTTTTTGTCATATTCCTAGAGGGAATTCCCTCCATATGCAAAATATGACACCTTTAACCAAAACGAGACTTAGATATTCATATTCGGTGGGTTTGATCCTAAATGATACTCAAAAATCGTTTTGGTTAAAGGTGTCATATTTTCTTAATATAGAAATATATCAAAACGCTTAAAATGCTCTGTAGGGGTGAAGTTCACCGCCACTCGGAACTTGATTCCTGCAAATAAAACTGTTACTGCTTCGTGGCCGAATGGTTAGAGTGTCGGACTACAAATCAAAGGACCGCCGACTTTTGGGTTCGAAACTCCAAGTCATATATTTTTTATTTTTTTTCATTTTTATCTTTTTTTTTCCGTCTTGATTTTGGACTTTAAAGTGCAATAGTGACGTGAAATAAAGACAACGAACCGCTATGGCAATTAATCACTTATGTTATTATAATTCGTGACTATAGAGTTGCACGCACACACATCCAGACCATGCACTTGGTCAGTAGTTGAATATTGTGACGATCCAATAGAGCAAACAAATAATTGTTAAACATATTTAACTTCCACACAAGAGTATTTCGTCTGAGGGCAACGTAAAGATAAAAGTTGTAACTATGAACGGAAAGTTATAATGTAAAAGATTTCCACTATGAAGGCCTGCAGGGCCAAAAATGGAAAATTCCTGATTCACAGCAGCTACAGCTATTCTTCAATGTTTCGTCACTACAATATGGCTATATTCATTTCCCATTTTTCCGTTGATGTGGGTGTTCAGTTTTGCAACTTAAACATATTCTCTATTTATTCAGGAAATGATCTTCAACAAGTGATGACGCGTGCTTTCCCAAGTGGTCATGCTTGTGCCAATATGTTTTTGCAGTTACTTCCCGTATTTATTGTTCGCAGAACTTTTGACAGAGAGTTGTCAGTTTTTGAGTAGGTTTATATATTAATATAACTGATTATTGTTCGTAAATAGTTGGATCGTTCATGAAAATATATATGGTAAATGTACGGGAATATGAACCAAAACTTCCCATTAGACTGGTCTCGTCGGAGTTGGGGAATACCTGAGCATTACGTCACAATATACCGGCCGGCTCAGAGCGAGACAATAGAGCAACAGAGAGCGACGCTGAAGGGAAAAATATCCATCTAAAGCGAACACCTCCTTTGAAAGCGATTATGCTTATAGCTCGGTGGATATTCCAAAATAAAGTTAGCTTACTATTTTGATTTCACAAAATCTCATTTGTTTTAAAAAAAAATCCCTGAATATCGTATTTAGACTTCCAGCTTCGACATCTCTCCAACCGTTTGGAGTATCTACATACAGTAAACGGCACTATAGTCATGAGCCCTTCCTTCTCTTGTGAGTGACGATAGACTACTTCCGTTCCCCTTTAAGCTTAAAACACATACACCGTTGTTTTAACACAATTTTGTGCCAATTGGCTTCAACACAATTTTTTGTGTTGAAATCAACATGGTTTTGTGTTGAACTTCATATATCAATACAAACTTGTGTTGATTCTAACATAATTCGTGTTATTTTCAACACAATTCTGTTGCTAAATTGGTTTCAACACAATTGTTTTTGAAGTGTATATGTTTAGGTATAAATGCTTAAATCTATATGTTGATGTGTTCAGAAATGTGTTCCATGCTTACACCTAAAATTTTTTTCAACACGAACGTCGGATATGCCTTCAGATAGTATTGACGATAGATTGACGCAGATTTGTTTTATGGATGACGGCTGAATATTGATCGATACTGACGCTTGCATGCTATTTAGAAAAGTTTTCACATACTTGATTGAATTTTGCAATACCGGTATGTGTTTTGCTATAAGTTTTGGCCAGGTATAGTAATTTGTTGTGAGTATATAGCTTTTGAACTTTGTCCAATTCTGAATAACTTGGGGCTGTAGGTCACTGCGCGCGCCAGTTTGTTTTCCGTGCCAATCACATATTTCCATAGTGCTCACTTTGAATTAAATTTTGCATATTGGGACCATTTTGGCAGCATATTGTATAACAAAATATGGAGTCATTTCACAAACCAGGTGTCTGTACTATATGTTTGTCTGGGGTCAGAGCCTATATTATCCTATATGGTATTTCTTGGTTAAACAGTGTCCTCTTAAGAGACCATCACGGAGACCCTCTTTGAGCTATGAGTGAGCTAATTTGCAGGTATCTGTTTGGGAAGTTCCATCGTGGGCTTCTGTTTTTTTTAGATATGACAAAATATATACTTGCTGTGCAAGGAACTAGATTAGAAATAAACACTTTGAAAACACACTACTCGACCTATTCACAACCATGTCGGGAGGAGTGACAACAGTAAAACTGCACTCCAAAGAAAAACGAGACAATGTCGTAATCTCAGATAATTCGGTTATGTGAAATGTTGTCTGTTCTTTATTTGGAATCTTATCTTTTGTCACGTCAGCGGGCAAGAACATATCAGTGTCAAAACTTGAAATAATCCACTCACTTCTGAAAGATATTTATTATGTAATCTTTAAACAAAAATGAAAATCCGTGTTCATACAGTTATTCGAAGCATTTTTATTATTTTTCCAAGCAAAAAATAGCACAATGTATGTCTGTGTATCTTTCGGGATTGGGTCCATGTTTTTACAGAACCCTTGTTCCACAAAATGTCATTATTTACCTCTATGTTTCTTTCAAAGGCTAGCATACATTGTGAAGATCGTCTGTTGCTGATAAAAAAATGTGTTAGAATTTCTCATATATTGTAAAGTTTAGGCTCGTTGTATTCTTGCGTTCTCCTCTGCGTTTTCAGGAGTCAGGAATGTGTTAGAAAAAAATGAGTCCCATAAAGATAGAACTTCTCTATTCCCACTGTTCTCTCTATCATCCATCGCCATATTTGCTTTTGTCGGCGATCAAACAAAAATACGCGAAGGTGTGCCAACGATTGGTTGTAGACTCCGCCATGTCGGTATACATCTCCGTCATCCGCGCATGCGCATCGAGAATCTCTGCACGTGGGTATCTCGGGGGAACGATGCTGGTCAATATTCCTATTGTGCTCCTTGTACTCCTCTGCCCAGTTCGTGGAGAATGCAAATCTCGCCAATGAGATCCAGTCACCGTAAAGCTAGATCAACAGTATTGCATATAAAGCCGATAACCCCAGTAACGACCCGAGTTCTCGTGTATTCTTTATAAAGACACACTGCTTATTGTGAAGAGTCTGAAGAGTGTTTGTGCCGCGCTGACGTTCAGAGTTGTACAAATTTGTGCCTCTTATCTGGAAACAGTTAAGACAGTACCGTGACTCTGGAGGGCTCAAGAATGTGGTCCATCTTTGTCGCTGTAGTTTGTGTTTTTCTATGGACTGTTCTTGGACAAAATTTTCCAGACGAAGGTAGGAGGATTTAATATTACTAATTTCACTGTATTTTAAATATTTCAGCTATTGCACAGCTTCGTTTACCGTATTTCATTGACGTCATTGGAAATCCGTTGTTATTTATTGCTTTTCATTGGAACATTATTGAAACGTATATGATGCACAGGGGCACTACTCTCGTGAAATCTCAATATAAAATAGATCAAAGAGATTTAAAAAAAGGTTTTCAATATTCTAATGATCGACATTGCACTCTTGAAATATTTGAGAGGACAGATTTCACGTGGAAAATGAAGATCTTCAAATGAATGCATCTTTTTCCACTTTAGCGTTAAAGTCAATTGTATACAGGCGATATATGACGTTTTCTAACATCACAGCGCCCAAAAGCAGTGTGATACACCTATCTGATATAAAACCTGTATCACATCCTTACATTATCTTTCGATACCTTTTCGACATTTACATGTCAAAATATTGCGATGTGAGAAATAAATCATAATACTCGTGGTCATTTATCTGATTTTTCTCACACTCCTTTGATAAAACCCATTTGAAGCTCGATAAAACTCGTTTCATATGAGTTTGATCAAACTTGTGTGATGAAAATCAGATAACTGATCACGAGGATGATGTTTCATATAGTGATAATCAACATTTATCAGGGATTTTTAATGTTTTAACAGGCTCAGGTTAAATGTAGAGACACGGGGCAATATTTCGCAATTCGGGAAAGGTGAAAGTCTATGAACATCAAATTACATTGTTAATATTTCACTCTTGTTTGAATGCACTGGCAGCAAATTTGTCTTTTCAATATTGAAACCACACTCTGCTGTTGAAACAAAGCTAAATGCATTCATTACTTAGCCCATTTCTGGCTTGGAGTGTATATTTGCAGTGGGAAGTTGGAGTATACAGGAAGTTTGATTGCTCTTAAATTCCATGTACACAAAGTTGTACTACGGCAATTGCATGCTCGTATACCTGAGCGGTCAGCATGTAGTAATATATCTTAACACGAATATAAAGCGACATGGTGTATAATATTTTAGAAAAATTATTGCTAAATTTCAAGACGTTTAAACTTGGAGTTATATGGCTGTTTAACTGAATCAATTCCAATATTATAGCTGAAAACATTGGTTGTCTTGAAGATATTCTTTTTATTTCGAATTATACGCCGTGTAGACCCCATGGGTCAGCCGCTTGACTTTTGTGCCATGTCTGATGCCACAAGGGGGAGGTTAATTTTCTCCACATGATGACTGTACATAGATAGTCGCACATGTCCAGCTAATCCTATCGTAGCTAGTAAAATCGTCGCTATGTGGCCGAAATATTGCTGAACGCGACGTTAAACCCTAATTCACTGACTTACTTCACCACGAGTATAATATAACTTAGCATTTATGATATTCTCTCCAGTTCATGTAGCTAAGACAAGACAGTAAGACAGTAACACAATGTTTATTTAAAGTCGATAAAAGATTTAATTTAATATCTAAAAGAATTCTTTCCGTAAGTTACGCCGTTAAACCTGGGGACTGTCACTAGTCTTGTTGGCCATTTCTATGATTGGAACGTGGATTGATCACGAATAGGTTCGACATGTATTTTGGGCTGAGATCTTTTAAAATTTTAAATACCTCAATCGGGATCATACGGAGGCGGAAAATTTCAAGTGACGGTGGACAAGACCGATCTAAGAGTTCCTCATACGAGGACACGTAATCAATAAAAACAAATCTAAGACCCCGAAAGTATAGGGAGTTCTTTTGAAATGAACACTTAGATAACGTCTCCAACTACTTAAATTCCAGTAACCATGTCATGTTTACGGATAATTTGGTTGAATTATGCGAATTCAAATTCACAACCATGTAGAACGACAGTCGTCTATATCATTCGCTACCTGTGTATGTATGCACAGTTATAATAGGGCTCGACACCTTTCCTGTGTATGTATGCACAGTTATAATAGGGCTCGACACCTTTCCTGTGTATGTATGCACAGTTATAATAGGGCTCGACACCTTACCTGTGTATGTATGCACAGTTATAATAGGGCTCGACACCTTTCCTGTGTATGTATGCACAGTTATAATAGGGCTCGACACCTTTCCTGTGTATGTATGCACAGTTATAATAGGGCTCGACACCTTACCTGTGTATGTATGCACAGTTATAATAGGGCTCGACACCTTACCTGTGTATGTATGCACAGTTATAATAGGGCTCGACACCTTACCTGTGTATGTATGCACAGTTATAATAGGGCTCGACACCTTTCCGCACTAGAAAATGGTCTTATATTCCAAGAATTTTTCCGTCATAAACCGGTCCATTAATGATCACGTTCACTTGTAATAGCGAGATTGTACTTAGAAGTGTCAACAGTTCATGTAAGCCTTCAACTGAAGCATTTCTTTAGCCCAAGGAAGACCTTGCACGCTCCAATTTGAAAGATCCACCATATATTTCAGTCATACGCCACTCTGAGAACATGAATCACACATAATGGTTATGTTTCGACATCCATGTATTGTATTGTATTGTGAGGTGTCTGCACACTTTTGTTATGAAATTTAGCCTGTTTTGGGAAAATCCACAAACCACCATGTTGTTGCTCCACCATTTTCATTGCCTCAGATTAATTGTATCGGGCTACATCTGTCAGATCATAGCAACGACATGTATCAGAGGTTAGAAACCCCAAGAAAATTAATATGATCTATATCGCGTTACAATGTTGGATATATTTTCGTTAGTAACTAGGGCAAACCCAACTCTGTATCTTCTTGAATCCAAACTAATATTCCCTTAAACTATTGGGAAAGATTCCTGCGGAATACTATATCGTTCCTCATACCCTATAATTGTTTCAGTGCATTAAGGTTACAAACTACCAATTGATTAGCCTGTAGTATTGGACCCACCTGTCCATACATTGACCGACTGCAGTCTACCAATTGGTTTTCTGTGTCTAAAGATTTAGATCTGGTCTTGACTTCCGGCGAACACCGAGTGGCAATTATGCCTGACTCGACGAGAAATGATTGGTAATATAATATATTTTACTATATTTTTATAATATTTAACTTTCAAAAATATAGAAACTATCTTTCTACATTTTAACAAGGGCAAGATCGAAGCCGGTTAGATTGTTTCTCCTTCAGAATTCTCTATGAGTTTGGAGAATATCACAGGGAATATGATTTTCTCGATATGTGATCAACTGAATCACCCTTTTCCAGTTTAAATGTCAGACAAAGTAATAGCCCTGGCACACCGACGGGTGCAATGAGACGCGACTCTCTCTGTAATCTATGGTTCGTAATCTCTCTCTTCAATCTATACTTGCAGCATTGGGCAGATTTTTTAACTTTTGATAGCCTGTGTAAATATGATAACCATGCATAAAATCATCCTACTATTCCAAGAAAGAACCGTTAGGCTTAGATTGATGATGACTTTGACAACTTCAAATCGAAAATAGTTCAGGTAACACTGATTAAATAGATATTCCACACTGTAGCCCAGGTTAAAATTGCGGGAAAACGAACCACAAAATGAAGCCGAGTCCCTCGTCAACGCACTTGTCAGTGCTCCGGGGCAATTGTTTGTCTAAGGATTATTGTGGAAAGGTGGATTATTACATAGGCCTACAACCCATATCGATGAGTGGAGAGATCATTAGATAATACGCATTAAAATGTCCACCAGTGTTAGAAAAATCTAAAATAATCTCAAGGTTCGTGCGGGTGGATTGATTTTGCAGAATTGCTAAAAAAAAGAACCGGAATTTTACACTTAAGGTATTGAAGGAAACGTGGCTCTGTGGTTTTAGCTGGCGATCAATCCATGTACACGACCTCTGTTGAGTATTTGGCTCACCTCATCGATACAAAACTGAGATAATTGTTCTCAAATTTGCTTTATTGATTTGAAAAAAAGAGTCGCATGTTGCGCTTGACAAAGGATATATCTTCTGGCACACTGTGTCGCTGCTGAAGATATTCCTTCTAAATTAAAAGAAATGTGTGTTCAAAATAAAAGCCGCCAAAACTTAGTATTATACCATTGCCATTTTTATGTTCATTATAGTTCTGAGTTTTATATATAACGAAGGAACACCAGGTCTTTATCTATTTAAGATTTGTTTAAAATTTACAATGATTTTAATTCAGAAATCTACAATACAAGGCTAATGTTCACAATCTCCAGTTTTCTTAAGCACATCTATAATCTGCAAAAAATTGACTGTGAACGTGATGGTTGTATTGAATAACTCTTAAAGACTGCCATCGATCAACTGCCAACGGTAATGAGCCCCTCTGCCATCGATGACCCCATACACACTTTCCTTTCTGCTGAAGTGAGAAGCCAACCAAATTATTAACTACTCCCGTCTGGATGGTACATGTATATACTATCACAGAAACATGTACAAGAGAAACATATACGCTTTTTCTTGAACCAAGCGTTTGCATATGGTGTATGCATTTATTGCCTCGTGACATTTGCTGTTAAACGGTAAACTGTTCTGTACACGATTCGAACCTGAACTTGGGTTATTGGCAGTTATGAAGATTTTGTACATATATACCTATATCGTGGAACTGTTTACCATGCCATAATGGCAAATAGCAGACCTGTATCATTTAATTCGTCTGACAGAATGAAAAAGATATGAGTAAGCTCTCTAAAGTAATTATATTGAACGTCCAATCTTCTGAGATTGGATCTGACCCTCACTTCCAATCCTCCCCGACTTGAAGACTCAGAATTGCAACTCTGTCTATTGCGTTTGAAATGTTTATTATGATCTATTATAGATTGATATTTATTCAAAAGAATACTTTTTGTACTTTTGTAGCCTATCTATTATATATTATATTATTTATTATACCCCCTATTTATCGGCATTTATATTTGGGAAATATTTATTTATTTTGACGTGAGAATATGAAAGCGGTACCGGTAGTTGGCTTATAGAGCTTTACCGCATGCTGTTTGCTCAAGGATTCCAAACGGTCAGCCTCTCTCTCTCATCGAAAAGAGTCCGGATCCGTTTTTCTATATTCATCTCACAAGAACGCATGATGCTTTGGTATGATTCCTTAACCGGAACTGTATAATCTCTTTATTCTGAACTCCGAATGGGAAAGGTCGTTCCAAGTAGCCCGGGCGTTTGCCTTAGAGCTGTTTTTCTCAGCACATGTCCAGTTTTGAGCTGACCAAAGAGACTTGGCAAATAAATTTCACCAGATAAGATTAGATTATCACATGTGAACCAATAAGATTCTAATGTTTATTTGAATTTCTTCGTATTTATCAGCATGAGGCGAAAGAAAAAAACGTTTCGATTCACACCAGAAACCCTCAACATTTGGTAAATATTAACTTTTTGCACGGAAAACATTAGAATATCATAGAAACAAACGGAAGATCCTGATTTATCGAGTCTACATCAACGTCATTAGCCAGCCACAGTTCATTGTTTATTCCTGTATGTCTGAAACCTCTTGATGTCTCGTTGTTTTTAGTATTTTATTATGGTTGAATGATTAGGAACGAATTTTTTTTTTTCGACGGAGTCGTATACGGTCACTTTAGCTCGATTCTCTTCTGTTCTGTGGCATTTTCTTCTGCTTTCCCCTGTGCCCCTCGAAAAAGACGATAACGACCGAAATGTTGAGAGTTACCTAACCAACGACGCTACTATAATTGACTAACATCAGACGATTTCAAACCAATGAAATTACAAGAAATCATCATGCCCAGTGTGTTGATTCTGTACTTATTTAGTATGTGAATAGGTTATATGGAAGCTCCCGATTTAAGGCACATCACATGGGAACCGGGTATCACATGGGAACCGGATATTAAATCTACCAGACCATCCGCCATCATTGTTGTCAGTGACACACGGTGACACTGACAGTTCCCATTCGCGACTGCTCGGCCTATTCCGTCGAAGTCATAGTCCCTCGCGCATTAATGGTGTAAGGATTATGCACCGCTCCGATGTGAACCGTGATCCACCGCACGTGAGGCACATCACATGCTATAGGATGTGTTCCCGCTCACATAGTCATCGTTGTATTTCTCCCTTATCAGGAGATAAAATATATATCCAAATGAAATGGATATTACCTTGATTCTACACCCCGAAGGATCTCTTCTAATTTGATATGTTTCTCCTGGTTTTTCGTCTCAAACTGATCTCCATGGTAAACGGAAGTCATACAGCTGACATGCGCTGTTCGGAGTTTCGGCGTGACACTGTGCTTTCAACATGAATGCCAGTATGGATTCTTAGCAGTGCGAATCGAGGTACTAATGTCCGACATTATCCGAGACCGTGCCGAGTGTGACAGTTCCCATTCTCTTGACCCAGGCCTAGCGTGCATTATAGAGTGAATACGAAAGAGGAAAGCTGTTGCGCTCATGACGATGACAGTTCCTTGCCCGTTGAGGAACAAAGAACGCCGGGTGGTAAGTGGGGAAAATGTGAATGGTACACCTGCAAAATCAGCTGTGCCAGTTATTCATTCGCAATTAAATGCTACAAAGGATACTTAATATGCAGAATATAAGCAATTGTACATTCCCCATTTAAACTCCGTCGCCCATCATATTTTGAAGATATTTTGGAGATATGACTTCACCTTTATTTCCTCCTCGCAGGCCTCACGGATGGTTCATGAGCCAAGGAACTCGGTAATGCAAGGTATTCGGTACTATTAGGTACTCGGAAATACAAGGTGCTCGGTAATACAAGGTACTCGGTAATACAAGGTACTCGGTAATATAAGATACTCGGGAAGACACGGTACGCGGTAATACAAGGTAAATCTTTCATAGTATAAAGTGACACACGGAATACCGAAAATATTTCACTTCATATAAGTGATATTTTTGAAGATATGACTTCAATTTTACTTTCTTCTCGCAGGCCACACGGATGGTTCATGAGCCAAGGAACTAGGTAATGCTAGGTATTCGGTACCACAAGGTACTCGGCAATACAAGTACTCGGTAATGCAAGGAACTCGGTAATACAAGGTACTCGGTATTACAAGGGGGGCGATAATACAAGGTACTCGGTAATACAAGGTACTCGGGAATAAAAGGTAGGTGGTAAAAAAGGTACTCGGTAATACAAGCTAAAGCTTCCACAGTTTACAGTGACACATGGAATACCGAAAATATTTCACTTCATATTAGGGAAGAAGTTTCGTTCATATTGCGTGTTCAAACGGAGAGGCCCCTTCGAAGTGAGTGAGTGAGTGAGTAGGATTTAACGTCGCTTTCAACAGTATTTCAGTCATATTGCGATGAACCAACTAAAGCACCACCCAGTCAAGTTGCGTTCCTGTTGCTTCAAAGAAGCAAATCTTCGAAGCAACACGGAACCAGACACCCGCCACCCACCCTATAAAACACTGAAAACAGCACACAGACAGGACGCTTACACTGGTGCAAAAAAGACAAGTGCAATTACAGTGCAGACACCATATTTTTAAGTTCCTGTTGCTTCTCAGCAAAAAGCAATGAAGCAACAGGAACCCGTGCACACCGGGCAACCACCAACCACATTTAGGTAAACCTTCTGTGTATGGTATCACAGCACAGACATGAATCTTAGGATCTTTATCTTCACAAATAAATGACCTCATGTGAGCCCAGGGATGCGTGTTTCAGGCGTTGAAACTAAATCGCAGTTTAAATGTTTTTTTGAAAATTTTTAAAATTCTCGGTGTTGTCTTCTTGTCTCCAACGTTAGCGAATCTGTTTGCCATAAACAAGCAGGCGCTAAATATTTTACCTAGGGAGTCGTGAAAACTTTTGTTGATCGAAAGGTTAGTACCTGTGAAATTGTGCAGCCGTGCATGCATACAAGCGCTTGCATTTGGTCTCCATTCCAACCCTCCCGCTTCATTACACCTGATCCTGTAGAAAACCCCCATACCTTCTTAATTTGCAACAAAGAATTGAAATACATTGGTTCTGGTAATTACATGTGATTAATTCGTTCAGATTTTGTAAGCGGCCTACGGATTTTATTGCAATTTAATTTAAGTAACTTTTAGTGATGAGCTCTTCTTTTAAAGTCGCAAATAACTTTTTAGATTTTTTTGAATGGTTGAACAGTTTGTATTTGAAATGATGCAATTTAGGCTGCCCGATTTCTGTGAATCTAAAGCTTAATATCAGAAAGAGGATTTAATAAACTTTAGCAATTTAACATTGACAATTAGGTCAATTGTACGCTTGCTCAATTGGTTTGCCTCATCTGACTCACGCCATTGGGAATTCCGTGTCCACGTCAAATACAACATACGTGTTAGAAATACGGGAAGCCCAACAGAAGAAGCAGTCCACCCTTTTATAAATATGTCTTTTGATTATCACTTTTTCAGAAGTATAGGTTCCGACTCGGGACGAGGGAACACGAGAGCGTCGCTGTTTGACTGTTCACAGACACAAATTACAAACAGTCAATTGCAGAAATGCTCAGCGTGTTATCGAAGTGCTGTTCTATTTGCTATGACGGCCGCAAACATCTTTTCGGACAAGGCGTCCACTCGAACCGACAATCCTCGCGTGCTAAAAAATTGAGGCAGCTGTCGGGTTTAATTGTAAGAAAAACTGGATAAACATTCCAGTTGATCACGTTTAGGGCAAAGTTCACCTGTTCCAAAGCAGCTTCCTCAACACCGTCCTTTGTCTAAACCCTCTCACGGACAACATGGCCGCTGTCGTAACGGAATTGCTCGAATTTTGTTGCAAATTGCAGCAATTTCCTGTGAAGCAGACGACAATCACATGCACTGGCGAACGCGTGAAGACGTTTAGTGAACGGCACTCCCATCGGTGAAGGTGTGAAGACGTGTAAGTCTACATTTAATATTTGGGCCTCTTTCCGGATATAGAGGAGGCAATTTAATTGTATCCAAAGTTAAACCCGTAATGAAAAATTCATAACGAAAACAATCAATGTCCCCGCTGAGTCCAGTTAAAATACGGCGGCACTCGAAGCGGAGAAATATCACCGTTTGTGAGCATGTACCAGAAGCAGCGTGCGGAAAGAGTTCGCAATACCCAAATTGCCATGATTCTATCTCCAACCTAATAGCTTCCCTTATAATATTGAATATCATTTAAAATCAAACATTGTCCTAACGCGCTATAAACAGCCGATACGTGAAAATTGCACGTCCCCCGCATAAACACACACACACATTGAATCTCTGACCAGACGGCTAGAAAACTGAAGTACCGGTATTTAATTTTACGCTGGGAGTTTTGGCCGACATTCACTAGTAGCCCCTGTCAGTCATTTCTTGTGTTCATTCTATGTCGGTAATTTTCAGATCGTAAGCTTAAGATCGCTGAAGAATGTCGTGTATTTCTGTGTATTTTCCATAAATATAGAATTTTGAGCGTTTTGAAAGATTTTTTTTTACAGTATTTTCTCAATATACGATGCGAGTTCATTTTCTCGGAAGCCCAATCCATCCATCCGACCAACTGGAACGAAAGGATATAAACAAATTGTTCAACCCACCAGTATGAGTTTAAGGCTTCAAGCTTACGACTCATGTGATGGGTTGACGTAAGCGATAACATACAGTGGCGATGGAGACAGAGAACGGGGAATACTGACAAGAAACAATATGACCCCACATCCACATATTAAGAAACTGTCGTACACAAAGACACACAAGGACAACAAGTAATTCTCTCCATGTAAGGTTGTTCCTCTATCTCTGGCACGCTTGGATTGTGTGGGTTCATGTGGTCACCTTGAATGACGCGACAACACGGTCCCTAACAACGACTCAACAGCACAGCCCCGGCTCAACGGATTAGATATATGAATGGAAGAAGAGTGAAATATAAAAGATCTGCGAACTACAGCCACATGGAAATTGTGAGCATTAGATGTGAGCGTCGCCTTCAATAAAAAGTGTATAGAAGGTTAATACAATGCACGTTATTATTTAGATTACCAGTCTCTAACGAGCGACTCCGCCGGTAAGTTCAAGGTTACTGTTTCTCAGCAAGACATTTGCAGTTTCGTGCTTCGGTGCTTCTTGGGTTTATTCTTAACGCAGTTGTCTTCAAATCTTAGGAATAACAAAGACTTTCGATCTGTGATCGGCTCTGGGAGTTAGATAGTATTCAAGAGACACACGATCATAGATTTATGGCGCGAGGTGATAAGGTGTTTAAAGCAAACAAGAGGATTTCAAAATGTAATTTTTGAAGATCTTGGGACTTCAGTGGGAGCGTTTTTCCAGCAAGGATGAAACGATGTTATCCGTTACCTGGAAGATGGCAGAATTTTCCAACAATCCATAATGAGCCTTTTGTTTCTTGAAATTAAAATTACTCAAAGCCAGAGAGGTCGAACAAGTTCGCCTCTTGCCAAATTCGGCCTTAAATGGACATTAGGGGATGGTGAGGGGGAGATATTGGACATACCATGGCATATTATTGGACCTGCTCTCATTTTGTGCATCGATAACCTTCAGTGGGTATCCGGTGGAATTAAATGAAGACACGGTTAATGCTATTCAAAGAGTCTGGTTGGTTCAAGGCCAATCGAAATCTCTCGGTTATTTCTTGATTAAGGTTTCCGAATAAAATCTAAAATTCTATTGCTTGATTGCTCACTGGCGATTCTCATGAGTTAGTCTAGTATTGTATTATAATTGCTGCTCAAGGATGTATAACATTGTTGTTTTGATTCGGAAGTCTTGTTGTTGTATTTGGCAGACGACATAAATCCTATGTCAGAAAAAGCGGGAATTTTTTTCTCTCTTGTATTGACAAGATGTATTATCAAATCTATTCGCACCGGACTTTTCAAACAGAAGAGCATTGCCAGATATAAAAAGAGTAAATAAATCTCTCGTAGAGACCGTATATCGAATTATTTGCAAAACTTCTATCCTTAATTCATTGCAATACAACAAAGTCAAGCCAAGAATTATTTGCTCGACACACAGGTGACCGACATCTCGTGACGACTGCGTGAACTCGAAAACGTCCAGTCATGAGTTTCAGGGTCCGATAATCTGTGTTTTGACTGTGTATTTAACGCAGTAATTGGTGTTGGTCAAATATAGTTTCGACATTCTCTTATCAGAAACAGTAACACTAAAGTATGATTGTGATCTCAAAGATAAATTCAAACATCTAATTGAAACGCAACATGATAATAGATAGTTCGTTTAAGGATATGGAACCCTCATTCCTCTTTGAGGGCAATAAAGTGTTATAGAAACAATGGATCATGAGATATCTTCCAAGTTTATAACATTTGATTGGTCAGTTTAAAATTTCAAATAGAAATGTGATAATTTCATTGGCTTGTGAAGCAAATGAGAAGAAAATCCTGCCAATCACATAGGTTGTGTAAAGGTTCATCGTGCAGACCCTTCATCATTTGTCTCCAAAGATGTAATGATGCCACTAATATAAAAGAATTTGGAAGTGATATTGAAAAATAAATTCAACATTCATTTCAATTTGTATACTGATGCAAGGAATCATTTAAAGTTGTTTAGTTTCTTTCAGGATAAAACAGGCCTCTTGTTAGAATGGAACCATGAGGGAACAAAAAAAAAAAAAAAACCAAAAAAAAAACCCCGCACACACACACACACACACAAGCCCAACATGAGCCCTCAAGCCCAGATCCCTCAGTCATAATCAAAGCGTGACTGAGATACATCATTCTCTAGATAACGAATTTACAACGATTATTATGGATTAAGAGTACTGATCAGCGATACGGATTTTGGAACATCATGATGTCTAGTCGGCATCATTGAAAATTGTTGACCGCTTCTCTCTTGCAGGAAACTAGCCTATGTTTATGTATACTATGATTGTCTTTTTGAATTTGGTGCTAATACTGTTATATGGATATGGAATAGGTCTTTGGATTATGGACGCGGATATTCTTTAATGGACGACGGCTGAATTATGAATGACGGACTAGACGCTTGTATTCCCAACATGGACCAAATTTGTGAATGCTGTTGGAGTAACTATTCAACGTATTGTCAGGTGAAACATACATTCTGACAGAAAAACCTTCAACCAGATTTGGTGTCTCAAATTATTATTTTGTTTTACTGATTGAGAAGAAATCAATCAAACTACCAATCTATTAGTTAGAAGTTCAATATTTTCAAAACTAAGACATCTAAACCTGAAAAAAATCAGTCGTTGATTGTGACTTCTATAGTTTGCACATATATGAAAGAATCTTGGACAATTCCAGGTGTTCAATCTGAATAGTTTTCGAGAAATAAACGGTTTCTCATTCAAATGTAAAACCGAATGCAAGAGATAAACCAATAGAGTTTCACACCTTTGTATATATAGCTTATGACAGCTCAATTTTCATAATAATTACATCAGAATTAGATTTTTCTCACCAAACGGAATGTCTAATGTTGAATAATGAAATAGTGTACTGAAATAAAATGACATTTTCTGTCCCTCTGTGAGAGGGGAATGGTTCCTTAAATCGGTATTGGAAGGTATTTAGATAGAGCAACAGGGGAAGCAAATTAGAACAAAGAGGATAACGCAAAATGGTAAATTATGCTACAATATTTACAGGAAAAATATATTTTGACTAAGTTCTGCCTGAGGACAGAAGACTGCTGCCTCAGAACCCTTCACATGACTCCTAAACGATGGTAATGGTTTTGAAGCAGTACTCTTTTCTGAGAGTATATACCATTCTTCCATTTGGGTTGCGGAATGCTCCTTAATACTCCAAATTATATGTTCATGATTTGAACAATTCTAAACACAATAAGGATGTACAGTATGGAAACCAGTTTTCACTTCAAACATATTAATCACATTTGAAAACAGTGTTTAAAACCTGAACACTTTGAGGCTGATGTGTTTAGAAATGTTGAAACCTAAACATGTGCTCAAACTATAACTTTTTTTTATGGTTTTAGAAAAGAGTTCAAATCATAAACATACAGTGTGCAGTTCCGTTGTTTCAGTTTGATACAGCTTGCCCATTCCTCCTAAAGCTAGGCCATAAAAATGTCCGACTGGATTGTACGGACAATCTTGCACCTCTCATAACTTTCGGGAAACAGAAAAACAAGTTTCCTCAAATATTTCGTTTGTTTCCCCCATTTTATTGAACACGAGTTGTGTAACTTTGAGCATCGTAGGTAAAGAAGTCAAGGTTATTTTAAATGGTGTCGCATAGACGTTAATACACATTCGCTAAAAACTGGGCTGCGTCTTGTGTCTTATCAGAAAACGATGAAATTTTCACCACTCCAACAATATCTTTGTCGGAGCACGTTTCTCCGATCGGTTTTATCTGGAGAAAACCACGTCAGTGACCGCCCTCAGGAAGAGTTCCTATTTTCACTTACTGGACCGAATCTAGGAAAGACAGTCAACACGCTTGTTGATTAAGACTCCAATCCTCTGCTTTGTCAATGTAAACCATTAAATATTTGCTAGCGGGTCGTATTAAGCTCCTTAATTCCCCCCGCAGGACATCTTCGGTAAATCCATCACGGGCATCTTCCAATTCTATGTCAATACCTGTGTCAATTCCAAAAACAACGCCGCCCTTGACTACATAATCACTATTCCTATATTTTTATTCCAATTCGTGTCAGATCTCTGAACTTTATATCGACATAACCTTGATCTTATCGTCCTCGGGTTTTCTCTTCCTGTTAAATTATATTCTTTATCGAAGATGATCTCTCCAACTCCTGATCTGATCAATTAGTATATACCAATCAAACTATATTGCTCGGTTTCGACAAACAGAACGTGCTGATATGGTGTTTTAGAATTCTGCTTAGACTTTATAAGTGACATTAACGTTCTGACCTTTGATAAACATCCCAAAACCTATTTTCGCCCAAATTTTGGCTTTCACTATATCACTAACGTTGATTTTAAAGGCAGGTAGATATATATGGTTGTACTTTGCAGCATCAATAACAGCTAATAACCGCCTCTAAACTGGAACGGGATAATTCCAAAGCAAGAAAATTCGATTCACAACACTACAGAAAGAGAGTTCCTGGAAGGGAAGTAACTCGAGGGTCATTTTCTGAACTAATTAACGAAGCACATACACAGGCAAAGTTGCGCCTCATATGAATCATATGTGAGCTCACATAAGTGATACATGAACATCTCTCTTAGTATCAGACACGTATACAAGATATTTATTTTGTAAAAATGCGGAAGAAAAAAGTCTGACACGCAATGGTTTTGCAGTTGTTAATTTCGCCATGGAAGACTTTCACTGAACACTACAGGTGTTTGAAGGTAGCCATTGCTCTATTTTACCACCTTAGGTGAATCGTAGTGAATCACACATGTGTCCCGTATGAAACTCCCACATGAAATAAATGCGTGTGATGATACATATTATTCACACGCGCGGTACGCGTGATTCTTCCGATAGATTAATACTCTCTCGTCTTCCATAAAAGAATTTCAGCGTCAGTAAATCAAAAGACCTATTTCGTATGACTGTTAGCAACAATTTCAAATGAATATGAAATAAAAATACAGTGTTCGATGATGTCAGCAAGACATGCGATGTTCTTTACATAAAACCCTAATCACTGACCATTATTCTGTATCCAAATATATTCCAAGTCGTTTTACAGAGTATGTATCTCAGTCACGCTTTGATTGTGATTGTTGTATTTATGTGCCATCCTCACGATGTCTGGATTCGAGGCTTAACCCTTTTAAACGGAGTCTGTTATATATTTGAACCTTGGCGATAATATCATGATGTAATCTATTTCCGAGATGTTTGTTTCCTTGGATATATCTGTCCTGTTGAAAATGTTCATAATATCGACAAGACGGCTAAAGTAGAGCTGCCAGTTAAATTAGTTATTTTTTGTGCAGTGAAGTCGTTAGGCATGCAGTTCGGATGTGATAGGGATAAGTTAGGTGATGGTGGCTTTAAAAATGTGTCTAGCCAGCCAATTTATAAGCTTCGGAAGGATATTCTGTGGGAAGGTTGAGGTATTATGCCAGAGAGAAAGCGAGATCATCCTCGGTAAATTTCCTTCATCATCTTCATTGTCGACTGTCCTCGAATTAACACCATTTAGCAAATCCACCGAAGTCATGTCAACGATTCTGTGTGCAGAAGTTCAACATATTGAACCTAGGATATAGAAGTTTTAACATAACTCTTGAAATATTGAAAGTGGGAAAAGAATACGGAATGAGAGTGGGATACAGTGGAAAGCTGCTGATAACTTTAATCCTCAAGGCCGGGAGACCATGGCCCGATACTGGATCGAGGTACATGGATATGAAATAGTAATGAAATAATATATTAAATAGATGTTACACTCTCAGAAATATTCAGGGAATAATCCTGAATAGATCAGGCTGCACATCCACAACTCAATTTCAAGGATTTTACCTGAAATCCAAGGATAATTTCCTGAAATTCAGGTATATCATCCATGAATTAAAGCTAAATTTCCTGAATTTTAGGGGATTTTACGTACCTGAATAGGGTCGGGAACTTACTAATCAGGGTGGTAAATTTTCCTGAATTTCAGGGAAAATCCTCTCTTTCAGGGATCTTTTTTCTGAAATTCAGGAAATTATCCCTGGATTTCAGGTAAAATCTCTGAAATTGAGTTGTGGATGTGCAGCCTGATCTAATCAGGATTATTCCCTGAATATTTCTGAGAGTGTATGCTTGCAGACTGCTGTCATATTTTGAGCAATCTAATTAAAATTATATTCCATGCATCTGCTTCCCTGTTTGGATATGTCGCTTGTGGGGTCTAACCGGCTTGCACTAACGCTGTGTTGACCAATCCCGAGAACACTCTTGATAGTGATTTGGAGGGAACATTATGATAGGAGCTTTTTCGTAGGCTCAGCCGAACCAGGCGCCACGCTGTGGGGGGGGTATCTTCAGATGTTGCCGCTCTTCCGCCAGTTTGACACCATAAAGCGGGGTAGAAATATGATGGACTGGTGCTTGGCATAAACCTTGGGTTAAAGTTGATACGATGACCCTATCCCCCTCCGCGTCTGCAAGTAAAGTAGTTAAAATGCGGCCGTGATGTCATAAGACTATATTAAATATTCATGACCAGGGCGCTCTGAATACCAAATTCAATTGAAATCTGTAAGATCCTACATAGCGACATATACGATTGGAAAGCATTGATAGGCTATTAATTTATTAATATTGTATTTTGAGATATAACACTTGATGCCCAGATATTTCCTGCATGGGTGATCGAATTTATTGTACTCATTGTACCCCATGTACTTAAAATCCTCATGCTGTTCATATGAACAGCCACAATCAAAGCGTGACTGAGATACATCAATCTCAAGATAACGACTGTACTACGAATATCATACGGATAAAGAATATTGTTCAGCGGTACGGATTTGATATATTTTCGAAACATCATATCTATCCGGCATAATTTAAAACTTTTAACCGCAAGAAACTAGCCTATGTTTATGTATACTATGATTTTTTTTTAAATTTGGTGCTGATGCTGTTGTATAAATAACGTCATTATATTATGATCGCGGAAGTTCTTTAATGTACGACGGCTGAATACTGAATGACGAACAAGGAGTTTGTATTTAGAGGTGGAACATTTTATCGAGTGAAGCGTGATCGAATGTGTAAGGCGATCGAACTGTTGGGACGAACAATCTATAAGAAACCGATATGATTTGGGGAAAGTTTGTGTTTTGGTAATTTTTTAGGCGAAATGTGAATCTACCTTAGTTTGGTCTTATTTTCATAGGATGATGATCGACTGAATGTCTGAGAAACCCACAAACATATGCCCATAAGTCTTGCTTATCTAAGTGAAATGATTTTTGAGAGAGAAAGAATAAATTGGTCGTCAGCGGGATTCGAACGGACGACTCCGGCTAAATGCGCCGATGGTCAACCGACTGAGCTATAGCGGCCCATAGGTATTGCACCCGTGGATGCACAGTAGCGGGTTATACACCATACCAAATATCATTTATGGGAGCTATCAGATCGATCGGAGACTGGGCTATGTTTGATGGAAGAAATTGACACAACACTATAATGAGGTTACGGTCATTTATTGAAAATGACTGAAGAAAGTCAGCTACACTGACAGGCTATAAAGGGGGCATAACTGCCTGTTATTGCTAAATGAACATTTGGTTGTGTAAAAGATGCCCCCTTAAATTAGAAAAACCAAAGAATGTTAAATCCATCAAAGGTGGGGAGCAAAAGAGGCCACAGATAACAATAAACATTGTTATCACCCCACCCTCAGTCTCCGAACTATCGATTAAAATTACTAATCAAGGATACTGGTTAACATACCTGGCGGTTGGGTAACAGGAGTAGGCAATGCTAGCCTCCCGCCACCTCAACACCCTGAAATGACAAAGATGATGCATTTAGCAAAGGTCTGGCAATCTAAAATGTTATTTACTTAATGGAACTGTCAGAACACGTGAACCCGAAGTAGCTCAAATAACAATCAACAGATGTCCCAGAAAATTTCAGAAACCTGAGTAGAGCAGACAATGCTGTCCTTCAACTCCCCGTTCACTCATAACTGTATCAATACTAAGCTAGGTGGCAGAGCAGGCAATGCTGTCCTCTGTCACCCCCTCCATTATATCTGGATTAATAAACGGACGAGTAGGCAATGCTAACCTCTCTTGACAATACTCTGAACTGATTGATAAAGATAACCGTCGACAAATGATGGGGGAGAAGGCAATGCTTACCTCCCCAGGAGGATGCAGGGAAGTGCAGATAGACTGGGGACTAATACCAGCATAGAAAGGAAATTGAAATGAGTAGTGACAAAAGGGAAAATTCAAGAAAAATCCAGTCTGATATACCGCTGTAGTGCATCTGATTTCCAGCGACCCATTTTCTTTATTATGGACCCTGGAATGCCACGAGAAGCTAAATGTGATGCTGCCCCAATTCTGAAGCTATGAGATTTGTACTTTTTAGGGTCTAAATGGGCAAATTTGAGGATGTCTTTTAATGTTTGTGTGAAGAAACCATACGGCACTGGTGAACCATCTGCAAATTGGAACAGGGGGCCCGTAGTGTGGCGGGGTATACCCAGATAACGTTTCAACGAAAGCACTGGACATAGATATGGATCACTGAAACATGGGATGCTTAAGGTAACTGGAAGGAGGTCACTGTTTTTGAAGTTCTTGATCGTAACAGTCAAACTCCGTAGGGATCCGTGTTGCCACAGAAACTTTACATCACAGGCTTGAAGAATATCAAGCTTGCCATGTGCGGAAAATAACTCCACTTGTTCAGAATTGAGTATACAAGTTAATAAAGAGTCATAAACATGCTACTCACATAAATATCATTATTTGCAATAATATTCCTTTCTTCATTATCTAAGTGAGTAATCATTCCGGATATACGCGAGTAGGGTCACTTTAATCATAGTAGAGCAATCACAGTGTACGCGTCCGTTCCACCATTCAGTATGGCAATTCGCTTTTGTCCATAAAGAAACTCTGCGTCCATAAACGGAAAACCCCATTCATACAAAACCTTTGGCATCAACATCCAAACAGGAATGACTTAAAATATGTATTGACACAAGCCAGGTTCCAGCAAGAGAGAATCGGTCAACAGTTCTCCGTGATGCTGTTTAGACATCATGATATTTCCACATCGTCAAATTCGTATCATGCCGGATATTCCAAATAGGAGACAAAATGTTAGTCAAGGGTTGAAGCTGAATTTGGTATTCAATAGTTCGACTTTGGAATCAACGGCTGTTGATGCGATTTCCTAGTAATGAATAATTTTCTTTTAAGGATGAATTTACCTGTATTTCACCTGTATGTTTCAGGCTATGATCAACATTGAGTTTTCTGTAAATTGTGCACGATTTAACTGGCGAGAAATAGTTCTAAATCCATCCCATTGGTGGATATGTAAGAGATGTGAAATTGACGACGTCTGGTGACTAAAAAGCAACCATATGACTCCAGAGGAAAGCTTCCTTCTGTATCTCACATTCAGACTAGAATATGGAGGGTTCCAAGAGGTAGCCTTGGTATCTCGCCAGCACTTTTATTGTAGCTGTTCATGTGGAAACTAGAAATTCCAAGCACCAGCTTGAGCGGAATTCTCGGGAGCTGTGATGACAGATCAGGTCTCATAATTAACTTATCTGATGTTAATGGATGAACATCGAGGACCTCTAATGAAAAAAAGGGAAAAAAAGAAAACACTTGTCTTAAGTCAATATCCTTTCTGGATTTGTCAAACAAACTAGTGTGATGAGTTCACACACAGAAAATTGCACTGTTATCTACATCATAGCTTGGACTACAAAAATTGCGATTTACTTGAATGATGAGGAGAAGCTATCTTCATCAAGAACTGTCAATCATTCTCAGTTACAATAATCTTCTCGTCACAGCCAAAACGAAAGTAGAATGGAATAACAATATCCTACAAAGAAAATATTTGTTAATCTTTCTGAATTTGCTGTGTTGTTATAATGGGAAATTTTGAGGCAGTTAATTGGTGCAATATTTACCAATGATTCCCACACAGTAGCTTGGTTAGCAGTGGGATTCTTCGTCAATGTTGTTGTTATTGATAAAAAAAAAATTTCATGAATATATCTTGAAGATTTAGATCAATGTAGGTCGTATAGATCACATTTTTATGATATCCACTGTCATTGTGGTGTATGAAAAGGTGGAAATAATTATATTCTTGAAACAAAATTATTAACAAGAACAACGACAACAAGATCGACGAAGACACTCACTGATCGACGAAGACACTCACTGCTAACCAAGTCACTCACTGTTCTTCCATAGTATGAATTGCACGCAGTCTGAGAGCAGACAAACGATGTCAGCTGCATGAAAAGAGTAGCGAATGGGTCTTATGTATGTCAAATTTGATAAGTTGATGTTTACAAGGCTTATAACACACAGGTAACTTTGTTAGTTAAAATTATTTGCTGTATTGAAATGTGTGTAATTATTTACCTCTTTGTGATTAAACCGGCAATATATAATTGAATTCTCAAATACTGGAGGTTAAACAGAAACAAATCCCACAAGAACAAGTGAGAAACTCAGGTCGATTCCTGTAGTAACTGGTCTGTCTACTATCTTCATATACTCGGTATGGGTATAAAATTACGCTTAGAGCGTAGAGATTACTCAATGCGTTGTTTCCAGCTCGTCTGTAACATGTGTTCCGGAAAAATGTTTTCAATTCTGGAAATCTATAAGAAACCGATATGATTTGGGGAAAGTTTGTTTTTTGGTAATTTTTTAGGCGAAATGTGAATCTACCTTAGTTTGGTCTTATTTTCATAGGATGATGATCGACTGAATGTCTGAGAAACCCACAAACATATGCCCATAAGTCTTGCTTATCTAAGTGAAATGATTTTTGAGAGAGAAAGAATAAATTGGTCGTCAGCGGGATTCAAACTGACGAAATAGTGTATTTCTCGTACCGGTACACCAATCTCAGCCCCCCGCCCCCCCCCCCTCCCCCTCATCCCCTCAATTTCTTTTCGGTCCCCACGATCATGCATGATAACTTCGGTATTAAATGGTGTTCGACTGCTCGGGCATGCAGTGTATCTAGATTCTGCCTGAGGGTTTAATGTCTCTCTGGTTTATGTATCATGATGGACAACATGAGAGGACTTCAAATGGTTTTGACTCTTGCCCTGGAATGCCTGCAAACAAATTGTCTACAGCAAATAAATATGTTCTTATGGCGAAGAGCCAATACCTTTGGCTAACAAATGCAATTCGGCGTCCTTTGTAAAATTGTGTGTAGGAAACTGGGGCCAACGGAAGAATCTAGCAATTATAGGATTTTCTGGGTTTTTTCCTTCCTCTGGATTAAAGAAAATTCTGCTTTAATTCGCTTTAATCCGTTTTCGATCTAGCTGGATCTACACCAAACGAATCTATAAGTTTATCACGATCAAATCAAAAACGCCCCAATTCCAGCCATCAAACATGCTAATTCTTCAATCTCATAGGATAGGCAGCTGCTACAAAAAAGGATTTTATTGTGGCTATAGCTACCTGTGAATGAATTAAAATTAAGCATATTTAAATCCACTGGACCGTAGCACCTTGAAATGAGTTGGAGATTTTTTTGGCCAGCAAAACTGAACTTTGCTGTCTCTCGTTGTCTTTGTCGAGGAAGACTTCAAAAGGGACAAAAAGGAAGTGAGATTTAACCAAGGCCAATCTGCAGCCTATGATAAAAAAATCGCTTCAGATCGAGGAAATAGAATCGTTTGTACTACCGGTACTTAACAAATATATGTAATTCATCAGGCTGTAGGACAGGTAAAAAAAAAGACCCGATATACATGTAGGTCTATGTCAGGGGTTGAAGAGTTTTTCTTCCGTTTTTTGTCTGTTTGACTTGCCTAACCCCAAGTTAAAAGATCGTTTGACGAGTTCAAATTATTCGACCTCAACCTAGTGTAAAGAAAAGAGCAACCTGGGTGAAACCATCTATATATTAACTCATTAGTTGCCGTTGTTAATTGGTTAATTAATTTCATTGCGGGGACTAACTCAATTATTTAACCAATTAACAACGGTAACGAGCCCGTGTTTCTTAGCCCGACATTTTGTATCATGTGACATCTATTGCCGATTTACCTGGTCCGAAAACGCAGTCCTTTGAAAACGTGCCTTTCCATAGGACAGTCAAATAATCCCAAATAGTGTGTCTTGGGAAACTAGTTTATCTGCCATGGGTTAAAAGATAGCAAGTGGACAAAAATTCCTAACGGAGTTACCGTTCCTTTAATACACCTGCCTGGAAATAACGTTGATCCGTCAGGTCAAGCTTGTTTTTGTTACGTCTTAATCTTACGCTCATATACCAGCTTGTCTCATTACGTCCCTTACTCTCCGTACTCTCAGTGACTCGGGCGGGTATATGAGCGTATTTTAACTTAGACCGGTGTAAAAGGAAAGAATGTCTAGTAGGAAAAAATATAGGGGTCCTATCTAATAACCTAGCTAAGATATTTTCTCCTGATTTGCAAATTAGATAACAAATATTTTTCTTGTGGAGAATCATATGAAAAGGGGCAGTATTTCCTTTCCTATCACACCGGTGCCCTGCATAAATGTGGATGAAGATTCATGCTTCGCTAGTATATATTAGCTACAGGGCATGCAGCATCTGTCGAAGCGTAGCAATGCGAACAATCCATTAGCGTACACTTGGCCCTGATTACTTCGTACAGCCTCTCATGATGTAGGCATGAACAGGATCTCTCATATCGTGAGCGGGAAACATGCAGGCCTTTGTAAACTTTAGCTGGCTTTTATTAGACTGGCATCAATGAGTTTGCTGATAGGACCAGTCACACTCTTAGCGTGACTGAGATACATGCAGTTTTTTGTAGAACTTTAGATGGCTGACAAAAATGAGTTTGATGATAGGACCACCATGTACTCTCCCATTAAAACATTATTGATCCGAAGGGTATTAGTATATATATGACCAAAATAGTTTGAGTGAAAAATTTTGGGACGATTATTCCGACGCAATAATATTGGAACAAACTGATCGCTCATTATCAGCCGATCCATGTCGGACCAGTGATCCTATGAATATCGCGTTCATATACCCAAAATTGTTCAGTCATGGCCGACCCATGATTTGTGGCTCGTTTCGACCCAACTATTCTGTTTGCAATCAAACGTGCATCTTCGAAAAATGTAAACTGAGGCTGCCTATCCCTGGATTATATTAGCTGAGTCTAAACTGTTGAAAAGATTTGGTCGACTCCAACCCCAAATTTTTGGTGTAGACATGACGGGCCCAATATTATTTAGTCAAATAATATTGAATCAAACTTTGACACCACAAATTGTGTTCACATGCAAGTTGGGTGGGTAGAATTCTTCGGTCCATTATACCTTGGTTGGATTACTTTCGACACAAATTTTTTGATTTGGAATGAATTCGATCTAATATAATGGGGCCGAAATAAATTGTACCAACAATAATGCTCGACCCAATATTTTTTGGTCAGATATATATACACTATGACCCAATTGGGTCGAAGCGACTAAAGAAGCTTAGCAGTGTGGAATTCGAATGCCTTAACTCTCTGCGTAATACCATACCAGGTTTATTATTGACGGACTCAATGAGAAGAACGTCTTGAGACTCGGTCACTATATATCAAATGACAAAACTGTGTCATTATTTTTGTCATTAGTGGTTACTACAGAGCACTAATAATAATGACGTCATGAGTCGTAAGTACTTCTGGCCCCTTGCGCAAATTCACCGGGGTCATTTTGTTTCCTGTGGTCAAAATGGGATCTTGCCCTACAATTGTTTTAATGTTTTACTATACCGGAAGGGGATATGTCATCTGCGGTTAATAATAAATGGCAGCTCGCGTTCATATATTTACCTGCATGATAGTTTTACAGGGCATGCCCTTCTTAGCCCAGTTACAATATTGTCCAGATGTGAGATTATAGCTTCGGCCAAAATTACGATCTTGGAATATTGCCCATGTGAGAGGCCTCATCGATTGTGGTTCAGTTATACACAATGAATAAAAACAAACGACAAATAAAACAAATAACTCGTTTTCTTTTATTAATGGTGCAACATAACTGTGTGTACAATCGGAAGAAGGCATTTTCTCGAATATCTAGCTCAGAAGTTACCGACCCTCAAAACAAAAAATTTGGGCGGGTGGAGGTGGTTTTATGGTGAAGTGTCGAAATATGGAGTCTCTATACATAATCCAATGCTTTATATAGAAACGGTGTGTTTTAAGGGCCTGTGCTGTCTACAATGAAGGTAAAACAGGTCGTTTTTGCCCAATAAAGTCAAGAACATAACAAACTAAGAGGCAGCCACCATAAGCAACCATGGTATCGTGGGAAAAACAAATTCTCGTCTATTTTGCATAATAATGGACGACATGTTTTGTATATTAAAAATTAGACTATCCACAGTTTCATTGCAAAATCACTGTACCTTAACGCTATGTTAGACTTAAGATTTTGGAGTGTTGTGAAATCAACATAAAATAGAGACAGACCTTCGTTGATCTTCTGATCTGTATCATGGTAGGTGGCCATCTTGCTTCATTTGCGTACACTTCGCCATCCATAAGATGGCATGCGAATCGTGTGTCGCCATTATTGCGGAGCGATATCCGATACTTTACCGTATACTGTTCGGTCTTCATCCGGCAGAGAACAGACTCGAGAAATCTGATAAATTACAGGCTTTTAATACTACTTCTGAAGCAAATATTGTATGAGCTTGCAAAAGATACAGATATGAATAATTTCCGTATCACACAAGAGGTATTGTAGATCTGTAATTTTGAAGAAATAGGACAGCACATGACTCGAAAATGGCCGGGTACGTTGGGGTTACGTCTGTAGAGTTTAGCTGATTGGCTGACGAAATCACGTGGTGTTGATCTCGGAGAATTCCCTCATATAGTTGCCGAAAGTAGGCTGAAAATGGATACACACGATCCCTGTTTTCAGTCTTACCACAAATAGATGACCCAGATGGTTACAGGTTGCATTTTGCTTCAGTGTATTTACGTCAAAGCGAGGCACGAAGACTGACGTCATCGGTACCAGAACGAGAGTCTTTCGACGGGTCCTACTAATTACCAAAACGGTCCTCACCCAACCATGAAATTACCACAATAGACCACAATGTACCGTCAAATTACCACAATTGAACACAACAGACACACAAAATACCAGAACGGGCTCTCAAATTACCACCAGGACGCATAACATACCACAATGGACCCCAAATTACCACTACAGACCCAAACATACCACAAAGGATACTAAAGGATCACAATGGACTCATTATATATTCAGTAGTATGGTTATATTACGAGAGTCTACTATCTTGGCATTGTAGTGATTAGTAGGACCGCTTTCGACAACGAATTTATTGTCGTCTTGTGGTCGGCATTGGTAATTTGGAGGCCCTTGTCCGTTGTGGTGATTAGTAGGACCGAGACGAATATGGGCACAGCCATCTTGAATATCCTCAACGTAGCCAGGGGACTACTTCGCAAAATGTAGGCATAATTTCACGGTATTATAAGCCTTAAACTATTTCGTGTGGTTTGATACTATTAGTTGTATAACAATTTTTTAACAATTTTGAAATGAAATACTCCTTTTCACAACTTTCTTGGGGAAACCCTTCGCCAGTGTCTGATAGTTATATATATAGGGCATCTTTGGTCGCATTGACCCCAGGAGGCGCCACCAGTCTTGTGACGTCACTTCCGGTTCCGGTCACGTGAACGAAAGTGACCTCTGACCTCTGCGCATCCCTGACCGCATCACCGCCAGACCTGACCGCATCACCGCGGAGGAATACATCCCCGGAGTCAATGTCAATTTGATAAGTAGTAAAAGGGGAAATTGAGGCCGATTTAGGACATGACGTCCTCACATGTATGCAAAATCGGCCTCAATTTCCGCTTTATATACTACTTCTGATCACCCACGCACGAGCCCTTAGAGAGGCATCAAAACATCAAACCGAACGTTGGCGAGTGAGCATGAATGAAGTATGACCTCTTTCACCTTCATTTAAGGGAGGTAGTTCTCTCTAACCCTTCGCCAGCGTCTGGTCACCACGCACGAGCCATTATAGAGGCATCACAACATCAAACCGAACGTTGGCGAGTGAGCACGAATGAAGTCATCAAGCAAATATGACCTTTTTACCTCCATTTTAGAGAGGTAGTTCTCTCTAACCTGTGAAATGTTCTTTAATCACGAATGGGGATGCCGTACTTGACAACATGTATACAGACATCAGATTCAACATTCAGATTCAGCCGGCGTCACTAATCATTTTACTCGAATAACTCAGGCAATGGAAATACATGTACGTTCGATAGTCAGCACCAGTTACAAACATACATTAAACGGATGTTCTATAGAGATATACCATGCTTCGGAGATGTATTTACGATGAATCCCGGTGGAGACCGATGCTCAGGAAATTTTCCATGATCAAGACCGTAATTTAGTTACATTTTCCCGTCTTCAATGTGCGATATTTATCACTTAGTTTGATAAACTTATAGCAATTGGTTGAATATCCTTGTTTGATAAGTTTCTGCAATAATGTTGTGTGGTGTTGATTGAAATCGTCATATTTGTTACAAAATCTAGCTAATGCTACTAGTCGAGATATGAATATGCCACTTGCAAGCAACCCTGGAACATTATTATCCCGAAATGGGTAGTTAACTATATAGAAAGTGTAATCGCCTATCCTTTCCCACAGCCGGCGTGAGGACAAGATGAAAGTTATAGATTAAAACATGATGTTCCATATAATATGATGTTCTTCCTAACGAAGAAGGTTGGATGAGGGTATGTTTCATCCCTCACAGCATCGCCGATATTCCGATTATCCATAGCGAGGAGATCGTCTATATAGCGTTTGGTGAATGAGAAGGAACGGGTGGAAAATCGCTAATGGACGACGGCTGAATACTGATTTACGGACTAGACAATTGAAATGGTTATTTTTCTCATTTTCTGCATATACGTATCTTTTTCGCTCGAGGCCCGTCGGGTAGCTAAAAAGTATGAAATCGGGGCAAAGCTGAAACAATACAACGGGGAATAAATTGAATTAAGGACTTGACATTATACATTGTTTATGGTATAGCAGGATATATTTCAGAGCTATTTTCCTTGTCTCCTCTTGTAGGGGATATACTTTGCTTCAATTCTTTTGAAAAAGGATCGTCTTTGCCATTTTGACACCTGCTGCGGATATTTTGCACCTCTGAATCAACAAGGAAGAGGAGCTTTGTGTTTCTTTGAAATATGTGTAGTTTAAAACTTAACTAGGTTGGATAAGGCTTTAGCTCTTTTTTTTTGTTCTACATCAATTGTATGAGTTCTGCGGATTGATCTGTTGAAATAATTTAAGCAGGTTGGCAGAGAAAAATATCTTCTCGACCGCCTCTAGTCGCCCATGTCTCTTTCAGTCATTAATAGTGCTCCATCACATAACTTAGAACTCCCCATAGAAAAGAGTTATTGCTTTCACTAAAATAAGAAAACCATGTCAGTGTAACTTAATTCAATAATACTCGATGACCATACGCATTTGGGACATCAGTGGAAAGCACCGAGATCAGTTTAAGCGGATAAGAAGTGCCAAGCGAAATGCAAGTTGGAATATTAAATTGAACAAAAGTTTTATTAATCCTGTAGACGATCGTTACAAGAAAGAAAAGTCGTTAAGAAAAACGTTTAATATACAAGCATCTAGTCCGTCATTCAATATTCAGTCGTCGTCCATTAAAGAATTTCCGCGTCTTTAATCCAAAGACCTAATTCATGTAATAACATTAGCACCAAATTAAAAGGATAAATCATAGTATACATAAATCTAGGCCAACAGTTTTCAATGATGCCAGCAAGACATCAAGATTCTGCAATAATGTTTTGTGACGTTGATTAAAATCGTCCTATTTTACACAGGATCTAGCAAATGCTACCAGGTGAGATATCTATACGTCATATGCAGGTCCCTCTGGTATATTACTGTCCAGAGAGGGATAGTTTACGATGTCGAAATTGTAATCATCTCTTTTGTGGTAAAGTCGACGAGAGAGAAGGCCCGCTTAATTTTTTTTATAGAGATATAGGTCTAAATAAGATGTGCCCTTAGGGCCATGTGTAGTTTCCTTCAAATCGAGTGGAGGTAGATATATATCCTTCACTGCGTCATTCATATAGCGCTAGCGATTATCCAAAAGAAGATCCTCTATATAGCGTTTGGTGAATTAGAAGGAACGGGCTTTGAAATTATCTGTTTTTGAAAGCCTCTGCATATAGTCATATTCATAAGAGGACAGATATAGGTCTGCCAAAAAGGGATCACAATTAGTACCCATTGGAATACCTATATGCTGTTGATATATTGTATTGCCAAATTCCACATAGATATTAATAATGAGAAATTCCAGCAACTCTATAATAATCTATTTCTCCCTGAATTGCAATTGATCATCTGTGTGCTATGTGCACGTGTAATACGACGTTGATTCTATTTTGTCATTTAAAAATGTTGATAGAATGGATATGGCACATATAGCATATTCTACAAATTCTCTTTTCATTGATTAAAGATAATCGCGAATAGGCCTGCAATAAGATAACTTGCATCGAGCGCCTTTCTAAATATAAGATTGTTTGATTCGAAGAACTCGTCTTATAAAACCTCTTCGTTGCTTCGTCCCAAGCTCACCATAGCGCCAATCTCAGCAGATCATGATAATATGATTTCGGGAATTACCATCAAACGTTGTTGTTTGTTTTTTTGTTTTTTTTTTAACTTCTGTGGGCCGTGAGCCCAAACTCTGACCCTTCTGGGGCAAAACCCGCGCCTTACTGTGTATGTCGCCTGGTTGGATATGGTTGCTTAACATTGTTTACTACACTGGGCCGACACATGCTCCTGTCTGCACGTGAGGGACATGATATGATAGGCGTATCCTACACTAGCCACTATAGATCACTGCTCTACCCCATGCTGTTCAGCTTCATTCATTCTTTGTGCATGCAATATATAAGACCATCCATGTTGCAAAGTTCAATCACTGGGTGGGATTGGGAAGGCTTGGGGAAGGGACTAAAAAATACAAGTTGGAATTTTTTTTTAAAAACATTGGCATTTAATTGAATCATCATTATTTTGACGCTCTCATTGACCGCGATGAGACATATGAACTACACAAGTCACGTTGTACTCTGATTTCTTCACGAGACGAGATATTTCATAGAGTTTGAAACACTCGTTTCTTTGTCCTATCTACCTTATACACTCTCGCTTAGCAGATTCTAATCCATTCATGAGAAAACCGCAATTTTAGTTCCCAAACACCGAAGTATTCCATGAACTCCGAAAAAGAAAAGATGCATTGTTTTTGCACATGTACTTGCAATGTCAAGCGTGCTGTTTTAATCATGATTCTCTCGGTCTATAAGACACAAGGTTTCAAAACGCGAGTTTATAATATCCATGGTATAAAGGTATCTGACGCAGCTATCGCACGTGGAATTTCGAATCCATACGTCTGAATAAGGTTGCTTATCACTGTACATTGGAGTGACCCCATAAATTATGGCGAATTTTTTATTCTCTCGTGATATCAGGGCATTTATGTAATTTTAGAGATCTTGGTTCTTTTTTAGTTGTTCAGATTTGGTTCTACATGGAACCAGTTATGGTTCTTTGTATTGTGTTCTTTTTTTCTGTACTTTTTTGTGTTCGATTTGTGAAGCAGACAAAGAACCAAAGAATATATGACGTTTAGTTCGTGAAGGAAGTAAAGTTGACTTTTTTCTCAATGCAAGCCTTGGAAAAATTGCGATGGGTAAATGGATGACAATGAATTTATGATATTTTTTTTTTTATGATTCATGGCCTATTTCGATATTGTTTCTCTCGTAACAAAATATGACATCTCAAACCAAAATTATAATTCAACACAACATATAAAGAAGATTGGTTAATTCAAAGAACTAAGCTTGGGTTTGGTTTACGGTGTCATTTTTGTTACAAGAGAAAATCACCCCTAAAAATGCCACGTACAATGCTTGATTAAAAGCGATCGTAAAATTGCATGGTGTACTATACTATAGTGAAAATACTGACGTAAATACTATAGTAAAATCCCATGGTAAAATTTTATAGTATACTATGGTAGAAATACTATAGTGAAAACGTCACATATCTCTTGGTTCTGCGTAGAACCAAATGTTCTGAAAAACAAAGCAAATCCAAAATTCATATGAGTGTCTATATCATACAGACACTTTTACCTTCACAAGATCTGTTGAAGTGGACCGACGGCAATCTATTGGATTACATGGATGTAATTATAATGTCAAAGCGAATCGCCATCCAAATCAAGCCTTCGCCCCATCATCATTTCAATCACCTATCAGCAGGCTTTTGGAGCAAGTCCTCTGTCATGTTACGGAACAAGAATAAGGAGATAGCTAGAATCAGCGACTCCGAGTGCCCACCTGATAATAACAAGCATCAGATCCCAAATTTCGTATGACAGCACCAATTCCAAATGTGTCTGGAATGAAATAATAAAAAACACAGGATGGTTTTCTACAAGAGAGATGCGATTAAACAGTTTTCAATGATGTCAGCAAGACATGTCGATGTTCTATACGTAAAATCCTAATCGCTGACCATTATTCTTTAGTCAAATGAATTTCCAAGTCGTTTCCAGGCCATGTATCTCAGTCACGCTTTGATTGTGCCTGTTCATTGAACACCATGGAGATGTAAAACACACGATATTCAAACGATCCCTAGCCCTGAATTAGGCGGAATTAGACATAGGTTACGAATCGTAGCGTCAGAGTTTTTGCACGCTACGATCGTGTAGGGTATATATCACAGAAGTTGAGAAAATTTGAATGACGTCGTTTGGTGGTATAGCCCCGTTTGACAAGTTTCTGCAGTAATATTCTGTGGCGTTGATTAAATCGTCGCAGTTTGCGCATAAGTTACTTGAGGATCTCTGCGACTTCCAAATTAGGCGTGTTATTATTTGGGCTTAATATTTGTTTGTTAAGTCTTAGTTATTGTCTCTCTTTGATTGACACTAGGCGGCTTCGCCTTGAAGTAGGCATAGCAGGTAAAGTGTTTCCATGTAAATGTATTAGAGCATAATGATAGTCTCCTCAAAAACGTACGTGTACAATATGGTATGAAAGAGCATATAATTTGGCATCATTGAATGTATGGAAGGTGTCTGAAATGGTGACAAGGTTCTGACAGATGTCGGTCATGTTTGAGTCTGAGATGGTGTCATACTTTCAAAGGTTTTTCCCAATTTTGGCGTTTAATTGTTGCCTGTTGGACGTTTCGTTCCCAAGGCTTGCCCTCTGTACAAATCATTGTGATAGTAATATTGTGACTTGTAAACATGTGGAGAATGAAGCACTTGGACGGTGCCGGACCTCAAGGTATTTAGTTCTGAATACGAGCTGGCATTCAATAAATATTCCCTCGTTTGGGCCGTTTTCTAACTTTTTGGCGGTAACATCGTCGGACCTCAAGGTATTTAGTTCTGAATACGGGCTTGCATTCAATAAATACTCCCTCGTTTGGGCCGTTTTTTAACTATCTGGCGGTAACATATATGTAGTTCAACATCGCCCTGAATATTTGTACCTGATACCGCTCAAGCCGGTGCTAGGGGCCGTGTGGTCAGGTCAGTCAATATGTCCACATGAACACTACAATAAAAGCGTGGCTGGGATACTAATTACCACAGGGATCACTTTTGGTTTTTGAGATGTTTTAGAAGTATGCAGTCAGTATAATTGTCTACGGAGTCATATGACTTCTTGTCAGTACGCAGGCATCGTTTCCCACTACCCTTTCAATGTTGCGTTTAAGAGAAGAATACTTCCGAGATTGGATGCCGTAGCAGAATGTGAAACCAAATATATAAATATATCTCGTTCAGACAAGATCAACAAAAGTGACCATAGTTATGAGTGATGAATGCAATCTCAGCGAAAATATATGAATATGATCAGCACAGTTGGTGAAACAATCCAACTAATTATTCTATTATATATTTGGGTCCACTATCTTAACATTCTAGTATTGGAATATACCAATCAAATCATTGATCAAATTGCATATCAAATATTGACCTCTAGCAAGACACATCTAAATGATATAATTTCAAGTCAGAGTAGACTTTCTCGGTGTCCTTACTTTTTTTTTTTTTTTTTTGCTGAATTGGAAGCAACGTTTGGTTTACTACGTTTGGATGACCACATGAACATCTACAATAAAAGCCTGGCTGGGATACAAATCATCACAGGGATCACATTTTGGTTCCTGTCATGTTTTTAGAAATATACAGTCATTGTATTTGTCTGTGGGGTGATATGACTTCTTGTCAGTACATCAGCATTGTTTTCCACCACCCTATTGATGTTTAATACTTGGCACCCTTGGTACATGTTTTGTTCGTGTGATCAGTTAACTGTGACGGAAACCGTACACAGACAGATTCAGCATTCAGTCAAATATGGCTGATGTTCTTTAGTCAAATATGGCTGACGTATTAACATAAAAAGTAAAGTATACAGCAGACATGGCGGATCTGTATATTTGTATCGGTAGTCCTAAACTGTTTAAATGGAAGGATAGAAAGCGTTAAAATATATTTACCAAATGTGGCAGTTTAAAAGTAACTTTAACGCTATTGATACTGGTATTCTTTGTGCATACAGCCACTTGCTGCCGGATTCTGTGAAGAGCAAATTTAAACAGACTATGGAGGTGAACATTTCGCCGAGTCGGGTGACTTTTGTACCTTTGTAATTACTTGATCGTTTGTCGAACTAATTTCCCCCTCCGACGGATCATCCCAAATTGCCGTGTCACTGTTTCTCAATTGAACCGTACAAATAACGCAGACTACACACAGGCTTATCGCAAACTGCACTTAATAAACGACAAACCGCGCATGCATTTGTATCTTCGTCAAAAGTTCCTCGTGATTCTGAAATCTGTGCGAGAAAAAAAAAACACATTTATTTAAAACATCAAATTCCCGTACCTGTAGTCAACAAAAATAGCCACGTATATATGTATGTGTTTACGACAACAAAATAAAAATCTCGATAAAAGGATCGCTGAGAGGATCCTAGCGTTGTAAACTGACTTCTGCTTTGTAAGGATAATTTGAATATTGAACGAGACATACCTGTAAGCTGAAGTTTGATTGGACTGATGTCGATCACTTTGGAGTAACTAAGGGTTATCCGGTGGGATAGATGATATATAATGGTGATGGTGATATCGATCATATGGTGGAGTTGAGTTTAATATCACCATCGAAAAAAATTACTTAACCTGAACTTGATTCGAAATATAAAATATGACACCTTGAACAAAACTGATATTTCAGTGAGTCAGGTGAGGGCGATCCCGCTCTCTAAAATGGAGGTAAAAATGGGTCGTTTTTGCCCAATAGCTTTTGATTCCTAATTAACCAATGCTTCCAAACTTCAGGCGCATCAATTTATCTATTGTTCCATGTCCTAAAATTAATTTGCCAATTGAAGAACCAGACAATGTTATTTAAACAACACGACAGACGTTCGTCCTGTTATTATGCAAATTAGATAGATGACAATTAATTTTTTTACTACCATTTGAAGCGGATATATATGTCTGTGTGCGCCTCAAGAGGGTTTTGCTGAATTTATTATGTGAACTGATTTGTTGAGCAAAAACGACCCTTTTTACCTCCATTTTAGAGAGCGGGATTGCCCTAACCTGGTAATGTGACGGCAGATATGATGACATTCAAAACATTACATCAGTTTGGTATCAAGGGGGGAGGGGGGCTATTTTATCAATATTCTCTTCGACACAACGGAAGTAACAGCGGTTCTAAACAAAGGATCAGCTGTTCTATCAATTACAGTGCTGTGATCGCCACCCGCGCAACTGGGGGATTTTTAACCCAGGCCTCAATGGAGCGTAACAGGTTTTTCCTAAAAATCTTCTCTCGTACTTGAGATAAAGGTGATGGTACGATAAGGCGGGATTTTGGCCTATACGTGGTGCGGTTAAAATCGAAAAAATAAAATGCCCTAAAATATTAATCTTTTAATGTAACGGCAAAAGAAAATATAAGTACACAATATGTGAAAGTTTTAGTGCGATTGCGTTATGATTGTAGTTATCACATAAAACTAAAATCCACAGCTTGTGCGATTTCGTGAAAAAACGGTCTAAATCGAGTCCTTCAGACTCGCATTTGGACGCGAAGGACCCCTTGGACCAAAACGCCATTTAACCTGGTGTTGTGTGGTAACATTATATCCCCACTGCTGGAAGATCTTTTTGGTCCAAGGAGTCCTTCATACTAAAAAATGAAAAAGTTATGATTCATAACGTTTGAAATTTTCGTAAGTAGATTAAAGTGACAAAATATCCTGTTACAGTTGTTCGTATTTCGTGGTGTAGTGGATAAGCACGTTTGGGTCACAAGCGCCTCGAAATTTTCTTTTACCGAGTTCGAATCCCAGGAGGGCAACATGTGTGACATCGACAGTTTATTTCAATCTTTCTCATTTTTGTAAAAAAAAAATTGCATTCAGTATATCTGAAATAAGATTTTAGGCTATCAGTATGAATCAATTAAAAGTAAAATAAATATTGTTTACCGATGATACGATACCGTGTGGACATTACGGGCTAGTCAAACATTGAAATCGAACGATCAGTCGCCACCTGTTACAACGGCAATATATTCGTCTAAATTGTGTATTTATTCTCCAATATGTGCATGTAAAATCCACTGCAACGTGGTGAAATAATAACGCATTGGTACCGAACATATGTGAAGCTATCATGGTTCACCGGAACATTCAGTCCGTTGATTGACAGTTGCCGCCGACGACAAGTTGTACATTGCATTGTGATTGACAGATGGAGAGAAGAAATGTACATTCCTATGAGTCGGCTGGCTGTGGGCAAAAATCCCGCCTTACAATACCATCTCCTTTCTACAACTTGGCGAAGTAAAAGATAATACATCCGTTCAAATTATGTGTTAAAATCAGAGCTGAAATAGTCTTTTTCGAAGTTTTTTCCATTTACTTATATGTTAAAATTAGGCTTTTCAGAGGGAGGAAAATCCCCCAGCGACGTCATTGTATCATAGAGAATTACAAAATACATGCTAAAATGTATGCGAAAAATCCAAAAATCCTAATATTCAAGTTCAGTCGACGCTGTTTTGCGTCAAGTTTGACAGTAAACGGTTACAATTATAAAATTTGTATGTACGAAACACAGCAAAAAGCTACGTTCATAAAGTTAGACCGCGGTTCGCAGTTCGCAGTTCGTTATTCGCATGGAACAGTCATTCAGCGACTCATAACAGCGGCCCTAGCAGCGCCCACTGGCGTCAGATTTGGGATATGAATATGCAAAGATGTAGAGCACGACATTCCCTCTTGCTATGAAGAGTTTGGAGTTCAAAGTACTCATATTTAAACAATTACAGATTTCCATATCGGAAGAAATAATTGCTGGTCCCCTCGAATAAGGAACTGCGGACTGCAAACCGCGGGCTAACTTTATGAAGGGCCCTTTGTCCAGAATTGAAAAACAATATTTACTGCCAAGACTTTATATTGGTACTCGCAAATTTCTATCTATATTACAGGAATGGCGGCTGTTTTTCTATAATAATATAAGAAACGAGTGCCTGTATTTTTGAAACTATTTGGAATAAGCTGTCACATCCGATTTCTCTATTCTCCTGCAGGTATTCGCTGCTATGATTGTAACAGCTTCAACCCCCATTGCCGAGACAGTGTGAATCAGAGTGATCCTGTTGATGGGTACGCCGTCTTTACTCGATGTCCCAAGACACAGAAATGCTTCATAAGGAAGGATGCAGAGGGAGGTGAGATTCTCATTTTACCTGCTCTAGCTGAGCTTATCTGATAGGGATTGTTCCATTTCATAACCGGGGCCTTGTGACGGACTGGGACACATTTACCGGTACAGGTACTTCAGAGCTTGATGTTGAAAATAGCAACATTCCTAAATACAATTCCTGTGAATAATTGCAGTTGCTTTCGTCATTCTTGAGGAGAGTTATCATTCACTGTCTTAGCATCAAATTAAGGAGAGCGATGAGATATAGAGTGGTGATGATCACTCATCCAGAGACTCAATCCATGTATCATTGGTCTGGAGTTTCATTTCTGAGAGAGATATCCAATTCGACTCACCGAGTGTGCGTTCGAATAATATCCGTTAAGCTGAGAATTCCTTCGCGATCGTGAGTGGTGAACTTGAAAGATAGAGAAACGTTGAATTCCCAATCCCTTCACCTATTATCTCGGCTTAAATATCCATTACTCATTTAAGGAAGTAGACCACGTTAATTTGCATGAGCGTACGGAGAAATAATACAGTGAATTATGGATTTTTTCAAAACAGCAGTATTTTCTCATAATAATGTCCACACCTCAAGATAAGACAAACCTAAATCTGTATTCATTTTTAACAAAAGGCCCTAAATAATATAAATGACCTGCAGGAGAACCCCCATGACTATTTCCCATCCCACCTCAATTGCTGACCCCCCACCCCTCTTTGGGCATATCAATAGAAATGCTCCACTTATCATAATATACTGCTACCGTTTAGGAAAAGAATATGTTGAACCAGCATTTTTATTCAATATTTCGCAAGAAGTATAACAATTCTGCTTCATGTTGTAAATTGAACAAACTTTGACTGTGGGAAATTGGACTTCAGGAGCCTTAAACATGAAAACATGCCCATTTCCTTAATAATTCAGTAATACAGTTATCAAAAAGGATGCATACAAAGTTATGCAGCATTCTACAAATAGTATCGTGAACCCCTGCTTTTATTTCACCTTTATCTTATCTTAGCTTGATGAGTTATTACTGATAGTTTAAGGATAGTTGCACTGGTACCGATGAAAGTGATCTACTCCCGGAATACTAGTATACTGGTGATACATTCCCCTCCCTACACCAACGATCCAGTATTTTTAGGTTTTGTAAACCACAATTTCTTCACCAAACCCTATACATTTGATTGTATCATTTGTTTCTCACAGTAATCGTTCGCGGATGTGCCGATGGATGGCGCTTTAGTCTGGTGGACATCAAATACATGGGGTGTAAAGAGCAAAAGGTTGACTGGTTGGGCACCCAAGTCTGGTGTTTCTGTGACGAGGACCTCTGCAACCAGGTTCCCATGCAACAGTTAAATAGAGGACAGTATATGAGGTCATCACGTTCCAAAAAACACCTCTCAGTGGACAAAGATCTCAAAGTGGAGCATGAGCTGACCGGATGGAAAGTGGGACTTGCATTGACGGAAGACACTACCGGTACCAATAACACGTCTTCAAGAAAAACATCCACTCGTGATAACAAAACGACGGCAAAATTAACGACGCTTTCGAAAACCACCAAATCAAATGCGAAATCTGATATTAAATCCACTTCTAAGTCCACTTCAAAAGCTACAGCGAAATCTACCACCAAATCTACACAAAAGTCGACTGCTGAAGCTGAAACCAATTTTACTACCAAATCCGTACAAAAGGCTAGGGTTAAATCTACCAGCAAGTCAACAAGTAAATCTACAGTCATATCAACATTCACTTCTGCTCAGAAGGGAACAAGACTGACCACTTCCAAGAAAAGCGAGCGAACAACCAGGAAGCCGACAACGCGAACTACTAAACAACCAACAAGAAAAATTATTACTACAGCTGCAACGAAAAAGACCAGCGAGGTGGATGTTCCCACAAAGCAGAAACATTTCCCTTGGTGGGGTTGGCATGTGGTCACTTCCACCGTCAAAACGACTGAATCAACTGAATCAGCTACTCAGCTGTCACCTTATACTCGGGCAACCAAAAGGCCGACCAGACGACCAAGCAGGCGAACAACCAGACGACCCACCAGACGACCAGCCAGACGGCCAACCAGACGGCCTACCAGACGACCGGCTAGACGACCTACCAGACGACCAGCCAGAAGACCATCATACCTGAAACCCAAAGTGAACCTGGGTACCAAACGCCCTGGTAGCAAGAGAACGAGCCCCATTTCTTCAACGCCCACCACCACCTCGGGGGAATTGGAAGAGAGGTGGACGTGGAGCCCCACCTGGTGGGATAAATGGTGGAGACCTGGAACAAGGCGTCCGCGCAAGCCTAAACGACCTACATATCCGTCTCCCGACAAACCCGCACCAACCCCAGAGAAAACCCACTATTGGTGGTTACAAACTGATTCAGTTAAACTGCAAGATCCATCCAAAGCAAAATATCAAAAGATACAATCACCTAGAAAGTACCCAAATTATCCACAGTGGGGTAAATTTCTCACAAGTACTGGCAAACCGACCCCTCAAAATGCCAAGGAAACTTGGCCCTCGTCGTCACGGTATACCGGTACCAAACGTGCTCACTCAACGACCAGAACAAATAGACGGACTACCACTACAAGGAAGACACCAAGAACAACAACAGTACGTCCTTCCACCAAAAGTCGTAAATTGACATCCCAGTCAAAACGAAGAACGTATCCTGTACGCCGTATCCCCAGACCTCAGACCCAACAAAAAGACACTGAACGTGAGTACGATAGCAATATGTTCTCATTACCATTGCATGCTATCGCTTGCCTGTCTTGTAACAAAATCACATTACTACAGATAGCATTTTGTAAATAATTAAATTTGTCAAAACGGATTGAATGTCTTTGAAGACAATGCAAACAGTGGCTTTTCTCAAATTCCGGGGGGATAGGCCAGCTGTCAAATATATATTTGTAATTCATCGTTGATTATCTCTTTTCTGTTTACCTTTAGTGAAGCTCCGTGATTGGCTGGATTTTCTTCACCAGCCAATGAAAATGCCGGATTTTCATTTGAAAATTTGAATTGACCAATTAAATGATTAAACTGGGAGATATCCCGTGATGCACTGTTGTTTCTATAACTCCTCCCCTTATATAATTACATCAGCACGTTCTGGTTATCCAGATGTATGCAACTTCAACAGCCGTAGATAACAATCTTCGAAGAAGGCTAATATCATGAAGCGAGTCTCCTACTCAAATATGTCTTACATTATCAAAAACTAACACGCGTTCTTCAATGGCAGATGATCGAAAATATAGACAGAAAGTCTTTAACCTAGATGGTATCATCGTTTCTAATCATGCAATTGGGAATAATAATTTATTGAATATGAAATAAATGCAGAAGCGATAACTGTAGTGTGAATTATACTTCCATGTACAATTGCGCATTTCATTATAATGACGAGTAAGTCCAATGCACCATTTGTTTTTCTTGTATGAATACAGCCTTCTTCTGTTGGGACTGCTACAGCGCAAGTTCAAACTGTGGAGAGGTGGTGAACAGTCCATATTCCTACTACGTTGGCCGGACTCCTTGTCCTTACACCCGGAAGTGTTTCGTCAGAAAAGATAACGGAAGTAAGTTTCTCAGCTCGGCACATCTGTCTTTACAATACCTAAATTACAGTTTTACTTAACGATAAGACCTCACAGGCAAATATACTGACTGCATATTTCTAAAACCATCACAAGAACCAAAGGAGATGGTATTGTAAGGCGGGGTTTTTGCCCACAGCCAGCCGAATCATAGGAATGAACATTTCTTCTCTCCATCTGTCAATCAAAATGCAATGTACAACTTGTCGTCGGCGGCAACTGTCAATCAACGGAGCGACTGATCGTTCGATTTCAACGTTTGACTAGCCCGTAATGTCCACACGATATTTATTTTACTTTTAATTGTTTCATAATGATAGCCTAAGATCTTATTTCAGATATACTGAATGCAATTTTTTTTTTACAAAAATGAGAAAGATTGAAATAACTTGTCGACGTCACACATGTTGCCCTCCTGGGATTCGAACTCGGTAAAAGAAACTTTCGAGGCGTTTGTGGTCCAACGTGCGTATCCACTACACCACGACATAGGAACAACTGTGACAGGCTATTTTGTCACTTTAATCTACTTACGAAAACTTTAAACGTTATGAATCATAACTTTTCATTTTTTGGTATGAAGGACTCCTTGGACCAAAAAGATCTTCCGGCAATGGGGATATAATGTTACCACACAACACCAGGTTAAATGGCGTTTTGGTCCAAGGGGTCCTTCGCGTCTAAATGCGTGTCTGAAGGACTCGATTTAGACCCATTTTTCACGAAATAGCACAAGCTGTGGTTTTCAGTTTCATGTGATAACGATAATCATAACGCAATCGCACTAAAACTTTCACATATTGTGTACTTATATTTTCTCTTGCCGTTACATTAAAATCTAAGTATTTTTGGGACATTTTATTTTTTCGATTTCAACCGCACCACGTATAGGCCAAAATCCCGCCTTATCGTACCATCACCTTTGTGTGATGATTTGTGTCCCCTCCACGCTTCTAATGTAGATGTTCATGTGTAATAACTTTTGATCCTTTGCATGAAGAATACAGCCAGAATATCGGCATATTGGGTCATGTGACGTCTTGTCAGTACTCCGATATTTCTTCACCAGCATGGATTGTTATTTCAAAGGTGTTATCAAAACAAAAGGTGTGGATCAGCTCGATAGGATTTGTTGGTAGGAACACACGAGTAGGCGAAGTTAGCGGCCCAAACCAATGATAGTAACGTATAGTTGGACTTTAGTGGGAAGACTTGGTGTAATCAATGGATGGGCCTTCAGTGGGGGAGATGTTCTGTTTGGGCCCAATGACAGCTGAGCCATGGCTGATTTGGGAGAAATTGTCGGACATCGTTTGCCTGTCATCAATCATCAATGTCGCTGGAACGCCGCCGGGGCTCTAGTCAAAAGCTGTGGTTGAGGCAGGGTCCGCCTGTATACAATGACAGGTTTCTGAGGTAGAACTCTTTTGACTTAAGGAGTTTCTGAATTCCTTGATGGTATGTTCGTTTATGATAGTTGCCCATAAACTACAGCAATTGCGGTTGAAGATGAGAAGACAACATAGTTCATCGGGTAAGGAGGATGGAAGTTGATGGCATGAAGGTAATGAAGGTATTGAGCTTACAGTGGTGAATTTTTCATCCTACCATTCAGGGTCCGTTGGTCCGAATGATGAAATTATCATCAATATATCAGATGTAACGTTGATGAGAGGAATGGCTGCGTTAGGTTGGTCGTGAAGATGTTAGCATATCACACAAGTGAGCCGTCGATGTATTCGTAGGTCAACAATTGAAAATGTTATGGGTAATGATAAATTTAACGCGTTTAGGTTTGATTCTTGATTTAGTGTTGCTTGCAAAACAGGTAGCCTGTATTTATCTTCGTTAAGCTGTTGAAATTGTGGAGCCTTTTTTAATGTTTGAGTTGAAAATGATAACCCTCTCCATATAATAGTTGTGTGATAGAAGCTCTGACCTCTCTCAAGAGCATATATTTCCTCTTATCGGTAGGCTGAGAGTGTGCAAGGCTGAATATTGTCAATGCCGGAAGTGTCATAAGGATGGTCTTTCTCTGTAAGCTTCTTCTCTGTATGCCTGTGGTCGATCGCACTGGTGGTTTATTGGACTATAGCTGTGACATTCTTTCTCGGACCTGTAAAGATATCGGACTTACGGTTCCATTTACAATCACACCGGTAAAGCCATGACAATGACACGTCTCTGTGTTTTGGATGTGGTCAAGAGTTCATGGTTTCTTGAGCAACGGTCATGAACAATAGATGACGGATATATATATATATATATATATATATATATGTATATAATATACCATGAATGGCAGTGGTATTGATATTTAGCGGAAGATATCTGCATCAATGTAATCCAGTAATAGGAATAAACCCTTATCGAATAAGCCTATACTCATTATTGTCTTGAACCATGTGCAGTTTTGTATCGTGGATGTGCGGACGGATGGACGAGCAGTCTCATCGAACGGGACTACAACGGATGCAAGATCCAATACACTTGGGGGAGGCCCGTAGAATGGTGTTTCTGTGACTCGAACCTCTGTAATGGAGCATCAATATCACATATTAAAGATATATACCAGGTTCATAAACATGGTAAGTATAACGATGAAGACTCACCTGGACCATTTTCCAAATATATTATACAAAATGGTGTCAGAAGTGGGATTTTCCATTCGAATAATTTCCAAGAAAAAATTCATTTTATTTTTTTATATATTTTGTTTCCCTAATTAACTTTCTTCGCATATTCATAAGTTACATACTTAGTTAAGTCATCAGTGTCATGGAAGATTTATTTAACAATCACAAAAAGTTTCTCAGGGAAAGAGGTATTTGTCTTCCAACCAATCATAATGACATACCAAAATTATACTGGACTCCCAAAATGCATAAATCACCATACAAAGCTAGATTCATAGCCGGTTCTAGAAGCTGCACCACCAAGCTTCTTTCAAGGACGAGGGCCCTTCAGGAGGTAAAAGCATTTTGAGAAAGGTATTGCCCCACTATTTCTAAGAACTCTGGCGTTGAATGTATGTGGATATTGAAAAACTCAAAATGTCTTACTGAAGAACTTGATGCTAAAGGTCACATACCGTACAGACATGTATTCACATGGGATTTCTCGACTCTCTATACTACAATCCCTCATCAGGACCTTATTGACCGTCTAAGTTCATTAATAGTATCTATGTTCAAGAAAACTGATTGTAGATATATTAATGTCGGAAGCCATAAAGCATTCTTTAGCTCGACTACATACATTCATGGGATGTTTCTTTGTTTATAGAGTTGCTTGAATTTCTCATTAAAAATATCTATGTGAAATTTGGCAACACAATATATCAGCAGCATATAGGTATTCCAATGGGTACTAATTGTGCACCCCTGTTGGCTGACCTGTATCTGTTCCCTTATGAATATGACTATATGCAGGCGCTTTCAAAAACCGATCCATTCAAAGCCCGTTCCTTCTCATTCACCAAACGCTATACAGACGATCTTCTCGCTGTGGATAATCGCTATATAAATGACGCAGTGAAGGATATATATCCACCTTCACTGGATTTGAAGGAAACTAGAGATAGCCCTACAGGCACATCATATTTAGATCTCTATCTCTATAAAAATGAAGCGGGCATTCTCTCTCGTCGACTTTATGACAAAAGAGATGATTACAATTTCGACATCGTAAACTATCCCTTTCTGGACAGTAATATTCCAGTGGGACCTGCATATGGCGCATACATATTTCGCTTAGTAGCATTTGCTAGATCCTGTGTTAAATGTGACGATTTTAATCAACGTCACAAAACATTGTTGCAGAAACTTATAAAACAGGGCTATTCCACCAAGCGCCTCCACTCAAAGTTTCTCAAATCTGGCGATACATATCGCATGCTGATAGCAAAATACGAACGTAGCGTGCAAGATCTATGGCGCTACGTTTCGTAACTTGTGTCTAATTCTGCTTAACCCGGGGCTAGGGGCCGTATGAACCCGTGTACTTCAAGATCCTCATGATACTCATATGAACAGTCACAATCAAAGCGTGACTGAGATACATCATTCTTTAGATGACGACTTTACAACGAATATTATGGATTAAGAATACTGATCAGCGATACGGATTTGATATTTTTGGGAACATCATGATGTCTTGCCGGCATCATTGAAAACTGTTGACCGCTTCTCTCTTGCAGGAAACAAGCCTATGTTTATGTATACTATGATTGTCTTTTTGAATTTGGTGCTAATACTGTTATATGGAATATGGAATAGGTCTTTGGATTATGGACGCGGATATTCTCTAATGGACGACGGCTGAATTATGAATGACGGACTAGACGCTTGTAATGGACAAAATCAAATTATTAACGACTATAATATTAAATGAATAAATCAATGGACAGAGAAATAAGTGTTGATTTCATCGCATTAACTTATTTACGCTGACGGATTTAGTTTCTACTGCCAAACTATCATATTTGTTTGAATTGACATTTTCTATGTTTAATTATCGAGTATCAAATAAAATATTCTGATTATATCATTGGTATAACGTTTTTTTGCCATGTGATTATTTTCGGACATTGTTACAAATATTGCACACACAACAAATGTCGAGATCAAAATGACAAAACAAGCGTTTGAGATTTGTCCTTATTATAGATTAAGTATCCTGAATTCGGAAAAAAATATTCAGACAGAAACAAATGTTTACAAATTAATGGATCGCGGTCAAGTTTCATTGCCAATGTTAACATTAGCGATTAGGCAACATTATTATCGCATTCTTTGTTGGCAGTCTGGTAGTAAAACCCGACCTGAAGGACGAAGACATTTAAATTTGGGGATGCCGTAGGGCCGAGTATTGGTGAGACATAAGATCTAAAGTTGGAGGGGAAGTGGAGGGGGCGGGGGGAGGCGGGTAAATACTTATCTTCGTTACCAAGAATTCCAAATTTTGGGTATTCTAATTTGTACAGTGCTTCCCAATCTTCATTATACCATAATGGTCTGATGCATAAATCCAAGCGGTGTGAATGAGAGGGAGATGATTTCGACAGCGTGATTCGAGCTGTTCGAAATGAAATCTTGTTACACACTCGCAGTTATTGCTCGGACATTTTATCGAGCTCGTTTTAGGTTGAGAGTCTCGGGGCGCAACAAATATTTCTGCATCATCGATCCACTAGACTTAAATTATTTTGACTGCTCTGGTTTACACCTGCCCTTAGTGTGTAAGATTGTCATATATTGTGTCATATTGCACATTGGTCGCACACGTATGAAAGTTGGATAAGTTAGATATAAAACATGTAGTTGAATTTGTTTCCCTCGACAAATATTTACTTACCGTAAAATGTTCACGATTTCTCTGATATACAAACTTTAGTTACTTCTGTATCAATCGAAACGCCAAATATTTGAGATTTGAAATCGATTGCTCTCTGGCAAGTTCGCAAACGCTATTTTGCTTCTTTCCGTGTTTTAATGAGATTCTTCCATGTTACATTGATCCATCAGCTGAAAACGTGATCCCATATTCTGACAAAAGTTTACCAAAAATAAACGTAATATATTATGTAAGGACTACTGGAGACGTAGTGAATATTTTCCCAACAAGAAAATAACTAACCCCCCCGCCCCCTCCCTCCGCGCGCACACACACACACACACACACACAGACCCACCGGAGTATCACACAGCAATAGTTATAAACATTCCCTGAAATTGGATAAATTCGAACCAAATCATTTAATTATGAACAAATTATCATACTATTCCGAGAAAGTACCATTATGCTTATATTTATGATAATTGTGCCAACTGCAGTTACAGAAGAGTCCATTTATGATTGATTAAAATATTTCCAAGGTTAAAGAGCTAGAAAAGAGACTTTATGAACGAGCCACTGTGAACCGCTGTCTCAATGCACCGGTGCTTTCGGCGCAGCTCCATTGGTAAACATGTTAAACGATTAACTTGATTTTTGTGCCAGTCACGAATTCAACAGCATGGCGTACCGGTATATTCTAAGTCTCAAAATGGCCCTTCCTGAAGTTCTACAGGGTGATGTGAAAGTTAAATGGTTAAATGATTATTTCTTTTTTTTTTATTCTGCACGATTTTTTGCGCGAAAAATGGTTAATTTCTTATAGTCTAGCAGCAGACAGCCTAAAAAGCCCTTAGTTTTTGATGAACCGGGGCCGGAATAATAACATTTGTTGCCATATACCAAATTAATCGCCAGAATGTGTAGAACACGAAACCGCTTCATGCCAAGCTCAAAAGTTGGTGCGAACTGAATACGGCGCCATTTTCCAAGATGGCCGCCATTTCGATTTAAAAGTCTCATATCTTGCCTTTTAGAGCACTTTGCTGGATAATGTTGGTGCCCAACCCCATGTTTGTGAGGTCCCTCTATCCACTGAAGTGATTTAGAAAGTTGCCAGATCAATAGTTCAGCATTTTGAATCATAATAAGTCATTTTCAGTTCGTGTATTACAAATTCAAAACCCTTAAGTAGCTGCTTAACATGCCTGAGCATACTTTTTTGGTGTCTAAACCTATAGTCAAAGAAGATTTAGGGTTCATTCTAACTTTTCCATTCTAATTTTCCTGTGTTTTCAGATCAGTGAAGAATATCAACGAATGCTTTAACGGTAGAAATGGCTGCAGAATTTGACGTTTCAACATCTAAAAAGCGCCGACTGGACATATTTGACACCCGCAAATGTGCATTCTGCACAAAGCCATTCAATGAAAAATCTCCTGGAATTTCTCCCAATTTGCAGAAGATTGAGTCTCTATTCTCTGCCTGCGCTGAACGAGACGATGAGGTGGGTAAGGAGCTTTTGTCACACCGAGACCAGATTCTTGACGAGACAGTTGTATTCAGATATCACAGAAATTGTAGATCCTCATATACCAGTTCCTGTCATCTGAAGCGGATCACCAAAAGTGATGCAGAAGAGGAATCTCCAAGCACGAGTAGAAGTGACTGCTTCACTAGATCTCAGAGTTCCAGCTCTAATTTTGATTGGAAGGAGAACTGTTTCTTGTGTGGGTTAAGATGCCATCCAAAGAAAAGGTCTACCTGGTCAATGGTTCAGTCGGCTATTGGCAGTAAAAGCGACGCTAGTGACATGTACACCAAGGTTTGGGAAGCAGCTGAACTAAGTGACGACAAGGAGATGTTAGCCAGACTTAATGGTATTCCTAACGGAGACCTTGTTGCCATTGAAGCTCGCTATCATCGGACCAAAAATTGTTATTTGAAGTACATTAGTGAGCAGCGTATCCTGGCACAGAAGAAGGTTCCAGACAATGATAATGCCATACAACTATCCGTGATGGAGGTAGACAGCTAGCCCAAGGTGCTTCGGGGACATGACAGAGGTTGCCTGTGTGGTTAGGTCGCATGCGAGATTGACCCGACGGAGGTCAGAGTCCATCACAGAGGCGTCAGCTGCATCATCATACAGCTGCTTATCTGTCAGCCACCCGACAACTTTGTATATCAGAGGGTCAATCCATTTTCTCAGTTCATCTGGTGACATTTCCTTGCACGAGGGATATTCATCTGCTCTCATGCGCGCCTGTGATAGCCTTCTTCTCAAAATACCCACAGCTTGATGAATAAGATTATCCTCGGAGGAAACCTGACTTCCGTCGCTTGCATCTTCAATATCGGCTACCTCCTCCAACAGCTGAGAAAGCTGACGTGCTTTGAATAAGGCCTCCCCTACAGATATGCTGCGAGAACAAACCAGGTCAGACATGCCTGGTTGAGGAATGAAGGAAAGTTCAGACCATTCTTGGGCGAGCTGCCTCTTGAATCTCTTGGTCTGATAACTTTCAGAGTTCTCCATTCCATTTCCTGCTAACAGTTCCTGAAACCGGGCTTTTAGTGTGGTTAGCAAGAACACCTTGCATTAAACATGATAGACACAGACCATCTTCAACGGATGGCCTGAACTCCTCAATCAGTTGCGTTATGGATAGTTGTATGGCATTATCATTGTCTGGAACCTTCTTCTGTGCCAGGATACGCTGCTCACTAATGTACTTCAAATAACAATTTTTGGTCCGATGATAGCGAGCTTCAATGGCAACAAGGTCTCCGTTAGGAATACCATTAAGTCTGGCTAACATCTCCTTGTCGTCACTTAGTTCAGCTGCTTCCCAAACCTTGGTGTACATGTCACTAGCGTCGCTTTTACTGCCAATAGCCGACTGAACCATTGACCAGGTAGACCTTTTCTTTGGATGGCATCTTAACCCACACAAGAAACAGTTCTCCTTCCAATCAAAATTAGAGCTGGAACTCTGAGATCTAGTGAAGCAGTCACTTCTACTCGTGCTTGGAGATTCCTCTTCTGCATCACTTTTGGTGATCCGCTTCAGATGACAGGAACTGGTATATGAGGATCTACAATTTCTGTGATATCTGAATACAACTGTCTCGTCAAGAATCTGGTCTCGGTGTGACAAAAGCTCCTTACCCACCTCATCGTCTCGCTCAGCGCAGGCAGAGAATAGAGACTCAATCTTCTGCAAATTGGGAGAAATTCCAGGAGATTTTTCATTGAATGGCTTTGTGCAGAATGCACATTTGCGGGTGTCAAATATGTCCAGTCGGCGCTTTTTAGATGTTGAAACGTCAAATTCTGCAGCCATTTCTACCGTTAAAGCATTCGTTGATATTCTTCACTGATCTGAAAACACAGGAAAATTAGAATGGAAAAGTTAGAATGAACCCTAAATCTTCTTTGACTATAGGTTTAGACACCAAAAAAGTATGCTCAGGCATGTTAAGCAGCTACTTAAGGGTTTTGAATTTGTAATACACGAACTGAAAATGACTTATTATGATTCAAAATGCTGAACTATTGATCTGGCAACTTTCTAAATCACTTCAGTGGATAGAGGGACCTCACAAACATGGGGTTGGGCACCAACATTATCCAGCAAAGTGCTCTAAAAGGCAAGATATGAGACTTTAAAATCGAAATGGCGGCCATCTTGGAAAATGGCGCCGTATTCAGTTCGCACCAACTTTTGAGCTTGGCATCAAGTGGTTTCTTATTCTACACATTCCAGGAATTAATTTGATATATGGCAACAAATGTTATTATTCCGGCCCGGGTACCCCTCTAGTTAGCTGTTCTCTGCTGCTAGACTATTAAGTATAAAGTATTATTGCTTATCTTCGTTTATAATCAATATACACGTAAATATTTTGTGTTCTTCACACAGACCAGGAAAACCGAGTGATAGTGGGTCTACCTATTGGAGACCGGACCTATGAGGAAACCGGAGAGTTGAGCTATAACACATCGGTAAGAGACGCCAATCAACTGTCAATGTTTAAGGACGCCCTTTGGTTACATTATAGTGTCACCACAGCAGTATCATTGGTCGATAGAACATCCCGTCATTATTAGCTGTAGGCACTGTTAGCTATGGCCCATTTACATAAATCCAATGCGGATTTCTTATATTTTGTTCCCTTGTTAAACATGATAGACACATTGAACTGTTCTTGAAATACAACTGATCGAATCCAAAGTGCTGATTGGAGAGAAGGGGTTGCGGGGGTGGGGTTGGATTCACGAAGAGAGAGAAACAAAAAATATTGATGAAAAGTTTCCTACTTTTCAGTGACTTCACAATAGGATCGATACATAGGCTTGGTTAGCTACCTATGAGGCGCCGTTTGTGACAATATTGTCAACGACAAATATATAGAGTTAAAACCAAAATATAAAGTCGCCGTTTGTGAAAATATTGTCAAACACAAAAAACCTTTGTAAATATATATAAAACGAAATAAATAGGGCCTATATATAAAGTTTTTATTTTTTTATTTTTATAAATATTTTTTTAACATAAATAGCGATAGGAAGTTAAGACGTTAAATTTAACGTAAATATAAAGTACACGAACAAACTTAAATAAAGTGTACATGTAAACCGGATATGCCCAAAGGAAGCTGCGCAATCGATGTGCGCGCGAGTAATACTGGTTAATCAAAACTGCAACTGAGTTCGGAAGCGAAACTATGACAGCGGTGAAAACCACTCGCATGTCACAGATGTGGCGAATCAAACAATAAGATCACGTACCTGAACATATTTCAGCTCACTGCCATAATGATTTAGTAAAGGCCTATTCCAATTTTCAACAATTACTGTTGTCATTTACAATCGTACTTCAGAGTTATCACATCAATTAGATATAAGTACATCTACTTATAAATCAACATAAGATATCCTAGCCTGCAGCCAATATCATAGCCTGTCCCTTTGATGTTCAATCCACGATTCCGCTGGCCAAGTCGCTGGTTGCTATTTGCCGCATAAAAACATCAACAGAAGTTGAAATAAAACATGCGCAATAACGATGTATTAATTATGCGCCGCACAAATATTAGGCAATTTGAAATCATACTGAATATGAGCATATTTCATTGATCAGAATATGACCATTCATAGCTTAGTTATAGGATTTGTAATTATATTGTCGTTTTTGTATATTTTATCGTTTTTCGATAATTTCCGCATTTCCAAACAAGACGAAAATGTGTACTTGGTATAAGTACAGCGAATGTCTTATTTCGAAAAAATGGTGGGGAATGTATGCTGAATTTTGAGCGGAAAGGCCAGGCTACCTGGTGTGGTGAGTCATTTGTGGCGGCGAATATTAGGGAATATAGTTTTCTCAAGATGTACTCGGCCAATTTACTACATATTAAATAAGGCGAATAATTAGTGGTTTGCGACCTATTGGTGTGTGGTGACCATGGAGCATGAAATGGCAATTACGGAGACTCGGGTTTGGTTGAAATCACTACCTGATAGTTTTTAATTAGGTCAAAGCGTTACGATACCCTCAATTCACACATTTTCTCTTATTCTTGTACTTGCAGGCCAGAAATAGCATCCGGTAGAGGACTTCGCTTCGAAAACCAGATGATTTTATTAGGTGATGGGGAGCCGGGTGTAGCAAATGAAGGTGTGCCTTGCAAATGACAAGTATCCCTCACGTGACATCCCGCGAGATTTCATTGCCGAGAATAATGGACGGAAAGAGTGTTAATAATCTTTGACATGTAATATATTGGCCTGGGTCACGAGTAGTGTATAAAGTGTAAATACAAACAATGTGTGTTGCAAGGACAGAAAAATATAATAGTTTACACCAGGACAGATGTGCTACTCGATTTTGCAATTTCTCCTGTCAAAGATTGATTGACTGGCTATTAGCGAAATTTCTCGAATCTCGAATTTCTCAAAGTGCAATGCATCACGGTATAGCTTTCACATGGAGGTATCGTCGCACACAACGGAGTTTAACCTCTGTCATATATCTTTTGGATACATCATCTTAACGAAGTAGGAGATAATTTGCGATGCCGTATGTCTCCTGTAATGCGATATTGGCAGTTGAATATGAAATGGAGAAATGAATATTTCAAGGACTCGTGTTCTGGAGTATTAGACATTCATATGTGAATCTAAAACCCAGACCACATCGATCACATGAGACTGAGATGCTGATCCTCTGATGTGTATTTCGTTTGATTTTAGACCAATCGAACTGCGTGTCAAGCAGAGGGAAAGTGTTGGAAGTACAGTGATAGTATTTTAACATTCCAGTTTCGTCTAAACCTAACAGTATTCGGAGCAGCTCAAATACTCGATCATCTCTCACAATCATCAAAATGTATTGTGTCGATTTTATGTGAATGTAAAAGTTGTTTTGTACAGGTATATATTTCTAATATCAGGCACTAAACACCGTGGGGAACCGTTTTGGCTTATGACGGCACATGTCGAGAATTTGACGGTTCGGGAAACGGCTTCCCGTGTTATTTTACATCAACAAAGCCGATAAGCCAATAGGGTAAGCACAGTAGGACACTCGAAACGCGTCATGTGCCATCATATGCCGAAACGGATCTATGCGTGATAGTTCAGTATTGTATATTTCATATATGTAAATGTTTTAGACATTTATAGGACATAATAAATCACATTTTATTAACAGTACGGCGTCTGCATTTTCCTCTGGAAATTGGATAAGCTGTATAATTTGAATCAGACCCCAGTTTTATTGCTGAAGCAAACTTTGATTCAGTATTATCAATTATATCACTTGAAGTATACAAGCCACCGAGCCAGTTACATAAGTCCATGCATATTACGGTCTATTTTACCTCTGAAATAGAAGCGTGGGCATCGCAACGTTCATTATGTCGAAGAATGGGTCTATATCGTTTCATACATAATGTAAATAAGCAGGAGGGAATATCATTTCCTTATTCCCGTTTGCGTCATTTAAAATACAATTTAACCCTACCTGGCCTGGGGGGGGGGGGCAGTTTCCGCCCCATGTTGGTTTTTTGCTCGTATCTCCAGAACGACAAAAAATTGAGAGCTGAAACTCCGTGACTTTTTAGATCATCATATTGGGGTCATTTTGAGCCTATTGGCATAACCTCACGAGCAGAGAATCATGGGTAAATTCAAAATGGCGGCCATGTGGGGTACCAGAAAAAGTTATATTTTCGTCATATGTCTTCAAAAAAATTGCTTTTCTGTACGGAAAAGTGAGTAAAACTTATTTTATTTCATATCAGATTATTATTTACTAATTTATCATGCATTTTTGAGGAGAAAAAAAAACAAAAATAAAAAATTCGAAGATTTTGACCGAAAAATCGTCCAAAGACGTCATCATGGCGGCCATGCATCTTGGATCTTTTTTTTGTAGAGCTTGACCCAAAGATATAGTGTGGTGAGTTTCAGCCCTCTAGCCTTAGCGATAGCGAAAATATATAGGGGGGGGCACTTTCCGCCTCCACCCCCCCCTCCACCAGGCTGCGGTACACTCCAAATCGCCCAGGCCAGATAGGGTTAACTGAAACTGGGGGTGGTTGGGTGGTGGTTGAAGGTGTTTCCTGTGTATTCAAAGCGTTGGTTTTGACAATTGACTTCAGTTGGGCGACGACAAAAAGACTATATACTTTTTATACATACACATGTAGCAACAGTTTACAGCAGCAGAATGAAAATTCTCAATATAGGATTATCTACAAGCGGGATGATAGTTGTCACAGGCAGTTGAATCGGCACAATGGCAATATAGCCTAGAGTCTTCAAAGCGTTGGTTATGACTATAATATTGTAGTAACTTCTCTCAGCCTTCTTCGGCTTGGTGACTTCACACAACTTCAGTTTGATGAAGGCACAATGGCCATATAACGTTTTGAGACGGCAGTTTTTGCCTCAGTTTTCCCCAGTTTATGTAGTGGTATATACAAAATGGGGGATTTCCGAGACCGGTGGATTGTACCGGCACAAATGGACAATTGGTTGTGTCCTTTCACAGTGAAAGTTTGCAGCGTCACAGCGGCGTTAGGGAGGAATGTATGTGTAGTTACATTATGGTTAGATATATTCTATATCCGGCTAATAAACATTTCAGCTAAAACAATATATGCCAGATGAAATTTTCTTGACCCAAATTTTAAGTGTCAAAGCGGTGTTAGGGAGAAGTGTCTTTTCTAAGATAGTGTTATCCCAAAATAACGAAAATACTGTTATACGATAACTTTCTAAATGATAAAAAATATATCTATTCAGCTTTGGGAGCTGTGTCATTACGATCATCAGAGGGGTACTGTATGTTCGCTTTCAAGACTACCGGTCTGCTACCTCCTATTTTTGTGGGAGGCCCGTTGGCCGAGTGGTTTAGATCGCCGACATACAGTGCTGGCGATTAGGTGCCTGACTCTGGGGTCGCTGGTTCGAATCCCGCACGGGACTCGATCAAATTTTCGGCACTAGAATTTGTGCTATTCTAAGATAGTGTTATCCCAAAATAACGAAAATACTGTTACAAGTATCTTTAGTCAAGTGTCAAAGATTTGTGCTCAATTCGAACGCCAGTTCAAAGAATCTCTACCCATAGGACCTGAGCGACAAATATGATAGCCATAGATCAACTGCATAAATATGGCAAAGCTAAGAAAAACATTCCGCAACATGTGTTTGTTAATGTTTCTGTATTACGGAACACACATCAACAGTAAAAATCACTTTAGGTTCTCCACTATAATATACTGTTAGGGCAGCTAGAATAGTGAAGAGCAGCGGAACATCTCTTCCAGTATTGTCTAATGTGTAACCTCAGTTCAGATTATATCAGATGAACAAATATTTGGTTACAATGTAAATGACTGACAATGAAAGCAATTTATAAAACGAAATACTCGCGGGTATTAACAATACACCACACAAAGTGATATTCCCAAACCTTCAGACGAAACTATCACAGAAACGGACTGCATCATCAACATGGTTGTCTTGAAGGACTCGGTCGATCTAGGACATACCGTGGTCCCAACGTGGATCTTAACGTGGCCCTGAAAATGCCAAATTTCAACGACCGAAGGAATACTGTCCCTCTTTGGAGTAACGATAGCAGACGCCGAGTATGGATTTTGGCAGGTCCCGCTAGAAGAAGAGAGTAGCCAATTGACGACGTTTTGGACGCCCTTCGGAGCTCATCGTTGGAGTGGGATACCGTTTGGTATAGCGAGGGCTCCAGAGGAGTATCAACGCAACCAACATGGGGTCCCTTATAATGTCATCCAAATATTAAGATCATATATGATAACACACAGGTGTTTGGATGCGGCGAACGATCGAAGAAGCCACAGCAGACGATGACCGAAAATTGGTCTTCTAGACAGAGCAAGAAAAATCTATTTTTAAAATGAAAAACAAAGTCTGGGAAGACAAACGGTTCCGTACAACGGTCACGCATTAACGGCAGATGATCTACTGATCGGTTCGTCACAACAACCGAGCAGTAATGACCAGTATCTGGATGAAAATGATCAATTCTGGACTGTCAGATGCGCTGGTAGAAATAGCAAATCGAAGCGTTTTTATGAAATTGAAATTTATTGAAATTTACTTTAGGCGCTGAAATTTCAGTACGTAAACTCCAAGAAAAACCTGATTTGGCAGGTCTTGTATTGAAACCAAAAGAGCTTTATTACCATCAAACACAAAAGAGCATTTCCTATGTTAACGTCACGTATCGATTTAGAGAATTCCATCTAAAGAATCTCGAGTTGCGCATATTTACCAAGTTCCATTTGGGAACCAAAATGTTCCATGCCATTTGAATCTTATTCTGAAAGTTTGAAAAGTGAACATGCCCTACCCAGTTTTAATGTAACCGACTAGTCGTATCATTAGCCATACGACGGTGGTCGTCTCCGACAGACAGGGCACGATTTTGCCAGTTAATCATAAACCTTTCTCAACTAGCTCCTCAAATACTCTGCGATTTGCTCTTCATATACTACTAACCTATTTTAAAAATATACGCATGCTGATCAATTTGCCATTGATAATGCTGACATTTCTTGAATGTAGTAGGCAACTTGGAGGGTTCACTGAATGATACCGAGTCTGTAGTATTGAAATAAATAAGTTTCAGGTACTCCTAACTCAAAATGTCTTACGGAAGAACTTGATGCTAAAGGTCACATACCATGGGATTTCTCGACTCTCTCTACTACAATCCCTCATCAGGACTTTATTGACCGTCTAAGTTCATTGATAGTACCTGTGTTCAAGAAAACTGATCGTAGATATATTAATGTTGGAAGCCATAAAGCATTCTTTAGCTCTACTACATACAAGAGATATCATTCATGGAATGTTTCTTTGTTTTCAGAGTTGCTTGAATTTCTCATTAAAAATATCTATGTGAAATTTGGCAACACAATATATCAACAGCATATAGGTATTCCAATGGGTACTAATTGTGCACCCCTATTGGCTGACCTATATCTGTTCTCTTATGAACATGACTATATGCAGGCGCTTTCAAATTACAACACATATAAGGGAAGTGGGAAGAGGTGCCGACATACTGACTGCGTCACATGACTTCACAGAATAGTCTTCTGGTTAACCTATTCTAAAGCACATACCAAGAATCTAGCGATTCGTGATATGTGTTGTATCTCAGGTACGCTTTTATTGTACCTGTTCATGTGGCAACTTGGATGATATGACCACACGGCCCCTAGCACCGGCATAAGCGGTATTAGATATAAATCTGGAGAGCTATGATGGAAATGCTCTGACAACTCGTATGCTGGTAATTGGTGAGCTGTTTCGCTGTGACAACTCGTACATTGGAGATTGGTGAGTTGTATCGTCGTCAGTTGTAAATGACGGCATTTAACACAAAAAAACAAAAAAAACTATTCTGTAAGGCCCGATCCATTCAAAGCCCGTTCCTTCTCATTCACCAAACGCTATATAGACGATCTTCTCGCTGTGGATAATCGCTATATAAATGACGCAGTGAAGGATATATATCCACCTTCACTGGATTTGAAGGAAACTACAGATAACCCTACAGGCACATCATATTTAGATCTCTATCTCTATAAAAATGAAGCGGGCATTCTCTCTTGTCGACTTCATGACAAAAGATATGATTACAATTTCATAAGAGAACAGATACAGGTCGGCCAACAGGGGTGCACAATTAGTACCCATTGGAATACCTATATGCTGCTGATATATTGTGTTGCCAAATTTCACATAGATATTATTAATGAGAAATTCAAGCAACTCTATAAACAAAGAAACATCCCACGAATGATATCTCTTGTATGTAGTAGAGCTAAAGAATGCTTTATGGCTTCTGACATTAATATATCTACGATCAGTTTTCTTGAAACACAGATACTATTAATGAACTTAGACGGTCAATAAGGTCCTGATGAGGGATTATAGTATAGAGAGTCGAGAAATCCCATGTGGATACATGTCTTTACGGTATGTGACCTTTAGCATCAAGCTCTTCCGTAAGACATTTTGAGTTTTTCAATATCCACATACATTCAACGCCAGAATTCTTAGAAATAATGGCGCAAACCTTCCAAATGCTTTTACCTCCTGAAGGGCCCTCGTCAATAGGGTTGAAAGAAGCTTGGTGGTGCAGCTTCTAGAACCAGCTATGAATCTAGCTTTGTATGGTGATTTATGCATTTTGGGAGTCCAGTATATTTTTGGTATGTCGTTATGATTGGTTGGAAGACAAATACCTCTTTCCCTGAGAAACTTTTTGTGATTGTTAAATAAATCTTCCAGAGTAAATGCAGTTTGGGAGTAAGTAGACGTATTTGATGGTGCTCATATGAACAGTCACAATCAAAGCGTGACTGAGATACACCATTCTCTAGATAACGACTTTAGAACGATTATTATGGATCAAGAATACTGATCAGCGATACGGATTTTATATTTTTGGAACATCATGATGTCTTGTCGGCATCATTGAAAACTGTTGACCGCTTCTCTCTTGCAGGAAACTAGCCTATGTTTATGTATACTATGATTGTCTTTTTTGAATTTGGTGCTAATACTGTTATATGGATATGGGATAGGTCTTTGGATTATGGACGTGGATATTCTTTAATGGACGTCGGCTGAATTATGAATGACGGACTAGACGCTTGTATTTATGAATAAAGCTTCTATCCTATTATATTATATTCTATTCTATTCTTAACACTGTGGTTCGTACTTTTCTCTTCTTCTTATGGCTAAGGAGTGGAGAAAATTTTTAATCAGTGATAACTGGAATATCAATGTAAGCAAAATGGTCCAATCTTTGAATAGTGATATCATTGATAAATATTTACACCAGTAATCAATAGTTAAATATCTGCACCATGCTGTAGATATAGGCAGAAGAAGTACATTACTAACAACAAACTTACACCGAGAGTCACGCGCTAATGCACCTGTGGGTTCGCCGCGGCTAACCTATTGTCTAAGAACTAAAGTGGAAAGGGCCTTGTACATAATTTATCCAGCTGGTTCGGTAGACCTTCTCACCTCCTTCCGGGTGAATGGATATTTCGCGATAGGTCATCATAGATATTGAGCATAACCCAGTATAAAGCCGGTGTGATGTCTAAGAGTGTCCAGGGATTAGTGTCCCTTCTCATATCTATTTTCTTTGCAACTACGGAGGGATACTTATTACAACGCATATAAGGGAAGTGGGAAGAGGTGCCGACATACTGACAGAGCCACATGACTTCACAGTATAATCTTCTGGTTAACCTATTCTAAAGCACATACCAAGAATCTAACGATTCATGATATGTGTTGTATCTTATCTCCAATGAGGAGAAAAATGTCCAGGATGGGTTAAAAGATAGGAGCTAGACACTCCTAGCCACCTGACATTCTTAGCCTCCACATCGGGATTCGCACGGACATACAACAATATGAATTAAATCGCCTCTTTTTCGAGTTTATACACAGGATTTTCCTCGCTGGCATTAGAATAAACTGCGGTAGAGCTCGACATAATTCAATGTTTCTTTGAGCAGATTAATTTATTTGAGATACCTATCTTGGTCGAGTACATCTTGTAAAATAGGACCTTCCAGTTCAAATTTTCTGCTCCTATTGATTTCAATTGTTTAACCAATCATCTAAATCTAGATTGGGTCTGGAGTTATTCATTGGGCGGTGCTGCCCTCAATTCTGACAATTCCATAAATATGGAATGAAGGGATGTCACTTCGAAAGGATGTGTAATGAATGAAGTCGATTCACCTCGTCCATTCGTGATATATATTTGAGATACCGAAAATTGTTAAAATTGGTAGTGGGTAAAGTTTGTTATAAAACTGTAGTTGTCCGACAGAGGATTAAAAAAAGTTTATCAGCGGAATTCACAGGGGAATCCATGCGGGGGGTAGCACTGTCGATTTCTTTGAGATCACGTGAATACATTATGAATGTGAATAACAACAAAGATGGCTTGACGCCATTCACTCGTATAACTTAAAATAGCTTCGATCATCGAATAGATAAAACTCTTATGTACAATAGCAAGTGTCAGTTTCAGATCAAGTATTCAATATTCAGTCGTCATTCATAAAATAATTTCTGCGTCAATTATCGAAAGGCCTATATTTCGTATGACAGCACATATTCCAAATATGAAATAAAAATTATTTAAAAAACACAAGAGAAAAGCGTACTTTACGCATATAGTATGCTCCGAAGTGGTGCATCAAATAGTCACCCGGAGATGGGCCGGATAAGCATAGCTTGATGTTGACGATAAAGGGCCATAGACCCGGGGGAAATCATTAAAACGGGCAAACCCCTGACAATGTACATCTGCACGGTACTAAGTTATCTATAAAATAGTACGGTACCGCAAACGGACAGACAATGTGATTGCCATATGCCTAGATAATATAGCCCATGTGAACTGTTAATAAAATTGGCATTGCTCTTTTTAACAATGAAATTATTCAAATGTGTTACACTTTGACATAGTATTAGAAAATCCGTGAACAACTAAAATAGTTAGAGCCAACATACGTGAACATATAGGGTATTTTTCACTAAGGAATTGTAGCGTTAAGATGGGCGTTGCGGGCATTACTGGGTTACATCCATAAAAGCAATCTTACCCGTTCACAATGGGCGTCCAACCGTCAACATGGGTTAACGTCAGTTTTCTCTGCGAGTGGACGCAGGTTCACCAGACACTACGATATGATGCGGCACCAGAAGAAGATACACGAGTACGAAGAGACCGGAGGGCGAGAGCCGATGTAGATTCTGAGAGTCTACCGATCCGTGTAACACTTGACAATTCAGCAGTCTATCTTGCAAACTTCGAAGTAGAAAGAAGGAAATTTCTACATCGCTCCTGTAATCGAGCTTTCCATCTTGCAAAATTTAAAGTAGCTTCCGTATTCGAGTTTTCCAAAATGAATTTATGACATATAGGAATAAGAGAGCGATACTTCGTTATGCCCCCCACCAACAAACTTTCTCCCCTATCTCCGGAACGCCACAAAAATTGAGAGCTGACCCTTCTTGGCCTTGTAGTCTATCATATTGGAGTAATTTTGAGCCTATTTGAAAACCCCTCGAGTAGAGGATCATCGGTGATGGCGACCATATGGGGTACCAGAAAAGTGATGTTTTCGGCATTTTTCTACATAATTCCTACTTTTCTGCGAGGAATTTCACATCAGATTAATATTTACTAATTTATCACACAGTTTTTGACATAAATAAAAAAATCTGAAAAATGTGACCTAAAAATCGACCAAAATGCCTTTTCTACAGTGTGGTAAGTTTCGGCCTCATATCTCACGGGGTAAGAAAAATATTTAGTTGGGGTGGGGGAGAAATGGTCCCCCCCCCCACCTTGTCCCCAGGCCTGGACAGATCCCAAATAGCCACTGCCAGATAGGATTAAAATTGGACCCATTTCTCCAAATCTACGAGATATGCACGTCTCATTGAAATTATACATCTTCTCCCTGAAAACCCTTGTACTGCCCCAGACCCAAAATATAACACATGTCGTAAAATGCAAATGCTGATTCTGGGAGAAACGTGACAAATTTCAACAAAGTATGTCTCTGTTATTGCTATACAATGTATGTCATAAATTTACTGGGATACGGGAGAGATGTAGAGATTTCCATCTTTCTGCTTCCGACATTGCGATATGGACAGCTGGAATACGGGAGCGATGTAGAACTTTCTATCTTTCTACGTTCAATTTAGCACGATGGAAAGCTGGCAGACTGGAGAGATGTCGATATTTCCATCTTCCTACTTTCAATTTTGCGAGATGTCAAGCTGAGTTGTCAAATGATACCAGGACCTTCACCGACTGATAATGAGAGCCTATCCACTGACAGTCCGGCTGAAAGCTCGGCCGTTGATAGTCAGGCTACATCCCATGTGGTGAAGACTGAGTGAGGAAGACGAGGAACCCACCTTTTGGGATCGTATTGTGACAGTCGCTTATAATGCCCCCGCCGTGGCTATCAACGACGCAGGCCAGGATGACTTACAACAGTGTACATACACACAGATGACAAAAATAGCCATGATCCTCTGAGAACAGTAACAATTGTTTTCGCTAGAAATGAAGGAAGATCCTACGCGTGAGTCCATCATAAGAACCAAGAGAAATGGGGTTACCGCCCTCCGAAGCCCTGAAAGATGAGGTCAACATGCGAAAACAGCTGTTCCAGGTCATGTAGCTGTTGAAGTATCATGGACTGTTCGAAGACGTGTAGGGATGGGCCAGAGCGAACGGTCGGTCGATGATGAGTGTAACGGACAAGAGCAAAGATGCATGACCGCAGATTGAGTGCGGTTTAGCAAAAGGCGGGTTCCGATTGAACAAGAGCAGCCGACGATGTGTCCAATACTAGATCAAGATTATACACGTCAGGAGGCTATAGTTGTGATTGTGAATTGTCGAACTTTATCTATACATCATGCAAACATATTGTGACTGGTGACCTTGATGTGGTCAGTGATAAGGATCTGAAATTACTCCTGATGAAAGGACCTAAATATAGAGAGCCAAGAAGAATAAATCTGAAGGCCGACCAGAAGATAGTCCTGTCTGCATTAGAACAGTACGTTATTGGTTGGTCTAAGCGAGAAAAAGTTGAACCTACAGTACTCGCTGATTGGCTGGACCTCACCAAGAGCAAGGTCGTTGAAACAATCCGCCATATTGACAGAAGTACTCTTCCCCAAGCAAAACAAGTACTGAGAAACCTCAATTCGCAAGAAGTTCTAGCAAATCTCCAGAGTAAATTCGTCATAGTCCCAGCAGACAAAGCTCCGAATAATATAATATTCATATGTAAATATTACTATTACCAGGTGCTGGTTAAAGAATTGAGTGTAGACATATCTTCATCAAATACGTCTACTTACTCCCAAACTGCATTTACTCTGGAAGATTTATTTAACAATCACAAAAAGTTTCTCAGGGAAAGAGGTATTTGTCTTCCAACCAATCATAACGACATACCAAAAATATACTGGACTCCCAAAATGCATAAATCACCATACAAAGCTAGATTCATAGCTGGTTCTAGAAGCTGCACCACCAAGCTTCTTTCAACCCTATTGACGAGGGCCCTTCAGGAGGTAAAAGCATTTTGGGAAAGGTATTGCGCCACTATTTCTAAGAACTCTGGCGTGGAATGTATGTGGATATTGAAAAACTCAAAATGTCTTACGGAAGAACTTGATGCTAAAGGTCACATACCGTACCGACATGTATCCACATGGGATTTCTCGACTCTCTATACTACAATCCCTCATCAGGACCTTATTGACCGTATAAGTTCATTAATAGTATCTGTGTTCAAGAAAACTGATCGTAGATATATTAATGTCGGAAGCCATAAAGCATTCTTTAGCTCGACTACATACAAGAGATATCATTCATGGGATGTTTCTTTGTTTATAGAGTTGCTTGAATTTCTCATTAAAAATATCTATGTGAAATTTGGCAACACAATATATCAGCAGCATATAGGTATTCCAATGGGTACTAATTGTGCACCCCTGTTGGCTGACCCGTATCTGTTCTCTTATGAATATGACTATATGCAGGCGCTTTCAAAAACCGATCCATTCAAAGCCCGTTCCTTCTCATTCACCAAACGCTATATAGACGATCTTCTCGCTGTGGATAATCGCTATATAAATGACGCAGTGAAGGATATATATCCACCTTCACTGGATTTGAAGGAAACTACAGATAGCCCTACAGGCACATCTTATTTAGATCTCTATCTCTATAAAAATGAAGCGGGCATTCTCTCTCGTCGACTTTATGACAAAAGAGATGATTACAATTTCGATATCGTAAACTATCCCTTTCTGGACAGTAATATTCCAGTGGGACCTGCATATGGCGTATACATATCTCGCTTAGTAGCATTTGCTAGATCCTGTGTTAAATGTGACGATTTTAATCAACGTCACAAAACATTGTTGCAGAAACTTATAAAACAGGGCTATTCCACCAAGCGCCTCCACTCAAAGTTTCTCAAATTTGGCGATACATATCGCATGCTGATAGCAAAATACGAACGTAGCGTGCAAGATCTATGGCGCTACGTTTCGTAACTTGTGTCTAATTCCGCTTAACCCGGGGCTAGGGGCCGTATGAACCCATGTACTTCAAGATCCTCATGGTACTCATATGAACAGTCACAATCAAAGCGTGACTGAGATACATCATTCTTTAGATGACGACTTTACAACGAATATTATGGATTAAGAATACTGATCAGCGATACGGATTTGATATTTTTGGAACATCGTGATGTCTTGCCGGCATCATTGAAAACTGTTGACCGCTTCTCTCTTGCAGGAAACAAGCTTATGTTTATGTATACTATGATTGTCTTTTTGAATTTGGTGCTAATACTGTTATATGGAATATGAAATAGGTCTTTGGATTATGGACGCGGATATTCTCTAATGGACGACGGCTGGATTATGAATGACGGACTAGACACTTGTAATTGTAAACACGCCTATTGTAAACATCAGCTTGGGTGTGATGTGATGGAGGAGATAATAAAATGTGTAACACACAATATGCCTCTTGTCTATCTCTCTTTCTTTCATCTGATTGCGTCAAGTTGTTAAGTCATTAGAAGCTATGCATGGGTATGTGTGCGAATGCGTGTGCGTGTGTGTGTCTGTGTGTGTCTGTGTGTAGGAGGTCTTACTTCTCAGGGTTAGGGCGTGACTGGATGAAGATGGGCGTTGCGCACACATCACTCGCTCACCGACTCCTTCGTACCTATCTCGCTGACTCACTCATGTCTCGCTTACTCGTACCACCCTCACTCTCACTGCTTGCTATGTGAGCTGTACTATACAGGGGAGGTAACTCTGTCATAGTTCACAGGCCCATAATGGCCCACATGTACCCACAATACCATATGGTAGTCTCGTTTGGCGAAACCCCGAGGTTTCTCGACTCCGGTCCTATTTTCCGAGGCGCAGCACAATTAAATTTTGTCTTCTGTTGTTTGGACCTCCAATTCTCAAATCTCTCTTCAAAGCGGAGGGAGAATTCGTCTTGCGTAGCCGCTTCGTGCCTCTTAATAAATATTTCGTAGAACAATCTAGGTAAACCAAGATGGTAAATCAGGGGAATACCATCTAGACGTTGCTCTATGAAAACTTCGACAATCACGACAATTTCTACCTTTTCTCTCTTTCAATAATTGACGTTTAGTTCACGGAGATTAACATCTTCGCACAACACAATCTTTTGATATTTTCTACCATCTAACAAAGCCAGACTTTTAGGCGGGAGTAAATTCTATGATCAATACGGTGTACCATACGGGATTTATATAGCGCTGAAGTCAGATATAATATTCCGTGATATTATATGTGAGTTTACTGAGATTGGTGGTGGTGTAACGGTTGAGCGATTGCGAAGCGTAACTTGAATATGCAGCGTGATTCTGCTAAAGAATAGGGAAATCCCTGTACATGTACCGTGTAATGAGATGCAGGCCAGCGTAGCGAGAATGGAGTTCCCTTTATAATATAATTCGCTTACCAGAGCAGGATAAAAACTAACAGTAACGTGAGATATTCTCTTCGGGTTCTAGGATGGAAAGCAGCAAAGAACTGTAATTTTGCTATGAGAGATGGTCTTTCATAGCGGACGAGACGTGTCCGTTATGGTTGGCGCTAGTAGACAAAATTTCACAAATAGCCCTCGGGTTAATTCGATTTAATCCTAGGGCTAAATCGACCAATTGCAATACCTTTTCTAAACCCCGGATTATATTCATTTAGTTATCGGACTAAATGATTTAGCCCTTTGGTCGATTTGATCCAGTCCTGGACTGAATGATTTAACCCGCGGACTAGATGATTTAACCCGCGGACTAGATGATTTAACCCGCGGACTAGATGATTTAGCCCGCGGACTAAAAGCACTTAACCTAGGTCTAATTCGATTCACTTAGGGCTAAATTGACCAATTATAATACATTTACTAAACCTCGGGTTATATACATTTAGCTCTCGTACTAAACGATGTAGCCCTCGGGTATGGTTGGCGCCAGTGGACAAAATTTCAGAAATAGCCCTCAGGTTAATTCGATTTAATCCTAGGGCTAAATCGACCAATTGTAATACATTTTCTACACCCCGGATTATATTCATTTAGTTCTCGGACAAAACGATTTAGCCCTCGGGTTGATTTGATCCTGTCAAGGACTGAATGATTTAACCCTCGGCATGGATGATTTAACCCGCGGACTAGATGATTTAGCCCGCGGACTAAATGCACTTAACCCTAGGTCTAATTCGATTCACTTAGGGCTAAATTGACCAATTGTGATACATTTCCTAAACCTCGGGTTATATATATTTAGCTCTCGGACTGAACGATTTAGCCCTCGGGCTTGAATATTTAACCCTCGAAGTGATTGAATCAATCCTCGGACTTAATGATTTAACCCGCGGACTAGATGATTTAGTCCGAGGGCTGGATTATTTAGCCCGAGGGCTAGATTGTCCAATCAATTGTGCGTTTCTCGACCGCATATTAATCAAGAGCAAGATAAGAAGATGGCCACGTGGTATAAAGTTGGCGCGTTTGTTCATTTTGATCCTTGCATATTTGTTCGGCTGTCAGTCTCAGACTCCAAATGACTGCCCGTTGTCAAGTAATAACACTTTGACATGATAACAGTAAAGTGTAAACAGATACTGAATTCATGGGTTAAATCCTGCTTGTGTTTGCTTTGCATTGAGAGCAGCTGGATAAGCTATCATCGGTTTTACGGCGGTAATCTGCTTCCTTATAGGCTTTAATGTACCAGGCCTGGTAGTTATACAGCACCACATGTACTCAAAGATTTTTGATAGCGTGGTCAAACCAATTCTTTTATATAATTCCGAAATTTGGGCTGTTGAGATATTCATGAATGTTCCCCAATTGAAAGCGTTCATACCAAGTTTTGCAAGTTTACTCTTGGGGTGAACAAGAAGGCATGTAATGCTGCTGTACGGGCAGAATTGGGCAGAATTCCCATGGCACTACAAGCCAAGATTAACGGGAATACTGGTGTAGGCTTGTCAATTTGCCTAACTCCAGGCTTGTGAAATATGCCGTCTAGAAACGCACAATTGATTGGACAATCCAGACCTCGGGCTAAATAATCCAGCCCCCGTGCTAAATCATCTAGTCCGCGGGTTAAATCATCTAGTCCGCGGGTTAAATCATTCAGTCCGAGGATTGAATCAATCACTCCGGAGGTTAAATATTCAAGCCCGAGGGCTACATCGTTTAGTACGATAGCTACATGTATATAACCCGAGGTTTAGGAAATGTATTATAATTGGTCAATTTAGCCCTAAGTGAATCGAATTAGGCCTAGGGTTGAGTGCATCTAGTCCGCGGGTTAAATCATCTAGTCCGCGGGTTAAATCATCTAGTCCGCGGGTTAAATCATTCAGTCCAGGACTGGATCAAATCGACCCGAGGGCTAAATCATTTAGTCCGAGAACTAAATGAATATAATCCGGGGTGTAGAAAATGTATTACAATTGGTCGATTTAGCCCTAGGATTAAATCGAATTAACCCGAGGGCTATTTGTGAAATTTTGTCCACTGGCGCCAACCATATCCGTTCGTGGGGAGTAGACAATCCGAGGTGTGAATATGTACAGACTATATAAGAGCCGCGGACATTTTTAGAGAGGGAGAAAGTCATCGTCTTGAGAAAGCACGCAAAGTATTTTGGCGCGCTTTGCAACCGGGCCGCAGTTAGATATTTCGGCTTGGGAGTCTAAAAGCTTGAAGATCTCTTGGCTAGTACAACCTCTGTAATACGCTGCAAATCCAAGTGAAATTGCCGGCTTGCATTTTCCGTGTGGAACAGTGTTTTTGCGTTGTACTAGAAGTGTAGGGAACACGACAGAGTGGGAAACCGACTGACGTGTTTATGATAATCTGGGGTTATATTCTTCAATGTTGTAACCTGACATGAACTACCGCGTGGCACTGGATGGTAATTGTGTTCCAATATCAGTATAGAATAGGGAATTAGGTCGTTACCGGTAGATCGTATGACATTGGTACTGTTTTACTGAACAGCCCGTGCTGTGGAGCATGGTCAGTTTAATTCAGTCTCCGGTGTCATCGGTCGTGAAACGGTATTCGACGTTAGTAAGGGATTCCCAGTGTGGGGGGGGCCTAATCGTGTATTTGCGCCTAATCGTGTCAGCGCCAAATCGTGTAAAAAAATTGCGGCTAATAACGTGTTGCGCCTAACCGTGTAGGAAGTTTGCGCTTAATGGTGGAACTGCGCCTAATCGTGTACGAAATTTGCGCTTAATTGTGGAACTGCACCTAATCGTGTACGGAATTTGCGCCTATTTGTGTAAATGCGCCTAATCGTGTAAGGAAGCTGCGTCTAATCATGTAACTGCTCCTAGTCATTTGAACCATCTTGCGCCTAATTCTACGTTGCGCCTAATCGTGTAGAAAAATTACTCCTAATTGTGGAACTGCGCCTATTCGTGTAGGAGATTTGCTCCTAATTGTGGAAATGCGCCTATTCGTGTGAGAAATATGCGTCTAATCGTGGAAACGCGCTTATTCGTGGAAATCATTTTGCGCCTAATTATGCGTTGCGCCTAATCGTGTAGAAAATTTGCGCCTAACTGTGGAAATGCGCCTAATTGTGTATAGAGACTGTGCCTTAACGTGCACAACGTGAAGACATAAGTAGTATGTAAAGGACGGATAAAGTCAACTTGACCTTCTATCGTCATTTTTGGGGAGGTCACGGGGAGATCACGTGATCAAGAGGTCAAGATCACTATCGTTCCGGGACTTCCGGTCACGTCACCTTTGGAGCATGTACTCCTACGCGGTGATGTGGCCTGGCGATGATGCGGTCGCGGGGAAAAAGCCTCGACGGACGGAATGTAGTCTCAAATACGCGGGAGCCGGGGGAAATTCTCCGCCAATCTTCGGGACATTTTGGGGGCGAGAGGGGCCCCTAGTCAACCGATTGGGTCGAGTGAGGTGTCAAAGTGGAGCGCTCGTCCAGGGCGATCAAGTCATGGGTGGGTGCATGTAAATTGAGGATTTGTCCCAAAATATGAAAAGCGGAACACGGACTTTACCCCTAAACTAGGGGAAAACTCTTATCAACAAGGTCCAAAAGGGCTAATATCGGTCTCCGGCTTATCGGGCCTGCCTATCAAGTCATGGGTGGGTGTATGTAAAACGAGGACTTGTCTCTGAAAATGTAAAATGCGGAACACGGACTTTACCTCAACAACAGGAAAATGATTCGAACATTTGCATCTATAGGGGAATATTACTGTATGGAGTATGGGGGTGGTCATTTTTTGTGGATTTTACTATGGGTTGTGGGGTCTTGTTTTCTTCGTCTCGCCACGTAAAACACGATGGGAATGGTCTCGGAGCTAAGCGGTGACATTTTTCGAAAAATCCCGGTACCGGGTAGGTCTGTATATAGGCCCATACTGGCCCATAGGCCTACTGGCTCAGTGGATAGGTCCATACTGGGCAATTCACATATGTTCATTGCTATATGGGTTGTGGGATCTTGTTTTTCACGTCCCACCACGTAGAACACGATTGGAGGGGTCTCGAAAATAAGCAGTGAATTGTTTTTGAAAAGTCCAGGTACCGGGTAGGCCTGTATATTGGCTCATACTAGCTCAGTGGATGGGTCCATACTGAAAAATTTACTCCTGGACATTGCGATATGGGTTGTGGGATCTTGTTTTACACGTCTCGTCACGTATAAAACGATGGGCGGGGTCCCGAAGCTAAGCGATCAAATGTTTTGAAAAAGTCACAGCGCCCATGCGTAGTGGGTAAACAGTGTTGGGTGAACGTTTTGAGGTCTAGGTGATCCCCTATTGGTCCGATGGTGTCGTATGAGGTCTTATTTTGAAGCCCTCGTGGAGGAGCATCCGACTGGACTAATGTATCGTCCGTTTTCGTTATTCTGCGCATGCGCAATCTGGTCGTATTATAGAAAGCAGACATTCTGGGGGTGCACGGGGTGTTTTAGGGGTAAAAATGGGCCACTATTGGTCCAAATGGGTCGTGGGGGTGTCAAAGTGAAGCTTTTGTGGGGTGGAGTCAGAATGGCGTGTTTTTGATTGCAAGTCGCGTCAATCTGCGCATGCGCAGTTGGGTGTAGTAAGTAAAATGGTAATTTTGGGGGTGCGTGGGAGTGTGTTTGAGGTAGAGAGGGACCATCCTTGATCCGAATGCGTCGTGTGGGGTGTCATTTTGTAGCTCTCGGTATGTAGACCACCATTTGAGGCATGTCCGCGTCATCTGTGACGTCATTGGTGACGTCATCAGTAGAAGTATTAGCGAAAGCGGGCATTTTGGGGTGTGTAGGAAAGCGTTTGGGGTAGAGATGGACCATCCCTGGTCCGAATGCGTCGTGTGAAGCGTCACCTTGTATCAACGCCTGCCAACGCCAACCTTAACGCTTCAACGCCCTGGTGAATTAGCCCTGAAGCTCTGATTTTCTAGATAGTCCATGAAATTGACACTAATTCATCGAAATGCGGTGACACCCCCTCAACGCCTGTCGTTACGCCTTAATCCTATCTGGCCTGGGCTTTTTGGGACCTGTCGTGGCCTGGGGTGGGGAACCGAAATGGACCCCCAATTTATTTGTCTTACCCTTGAGCTAGGGAGCTAAAACTTACCACACTATACCCTAGAGTCAATTCCAACAGAAATGTAAACAAATCCAAGATGACCGCTTTGATGACGTCACAGTGACGTCATTTTCAAAAACGACATTTTTGGTCGATTTTTTCGGTCAGATTTTCCGAATTTTTTATTTATGCAATTTCTCCGCAAAAACAGCTTGATAAATTAGTAAATATTAATGTGATGTGAAATAAAATAGTTTTTGCCCACTTTTCATCGCAGAAAAGCAGAAATTTTGAAGAAATATGACAAAAGCATCACTTTTCTGGGACCCCACATGGCCGCAATCTTGAACTTACCCATGATCCTTTCCTCGGGGGTCATGCAAATAGGCTCAAAATAACCCCAATATGATAAACTGTAAACTCACGAAGTTTCAGCTCTCTATTTTTTGTCGTTCCGGAGATAGCGCAGAAAGTTTGGTAGGGCGGCGATTTCGCCCCCTGCCCCCAGGCCAGGTAGGGTTAACGCCCATGATGTAGACTGGCGAGAGAACAACAACAACAAGGATGACAGGCAAATCATTTTATTATCCCCTCCAGTACATCAAACCCAAGCTGGGTGAGCTGCGTTGGGTATGTTTACAATACAAGTAGCCTCTTGTCCAATCGAAGGCCGCCATTTGGCGCTGCATCTGTCATATTCTTTCTTGGCCGTTAGATGTATTCTCAAGTGATCTCGTCCAATCAGAAGTCCCCAGTTCAGAAAGTTCCAACTTCGGCCATGTTCGCTCTGATCCGTTTGTTCTAATCGTCGTCGGGCAGGCCAGGACACCTTTGAGGCAACATATCATCAAATAGTTGTTTGCGCATTCTGAGTATCTATCAGTGCATGGGTGAATACATTCATCCGATGGGGTGGTCGGTCAGCTTGGTAACGAAAAACGTAACATTGGTCACCCTCTCTACGACCCATTCGGTGTTGGGGCGTTGTTGTTGGGACCATTCCAACACATCCTATTGGCTCACTTGGTCCAGCACGGGTTCTAGCGACGCCCTATCCGTGATGGTAAACGGTTGGTCAACTACCCGGATGTTACTGCTCGGGTAAAAGTATCGGACTTCGTCTGTCTCCTTATGCTGCAGCACATAACCAAACGCCAGATTCAACTTGAAGGCCGTAGTTTGATCGTTGAAGATGGCTTCCACGTATTGAAGAGCCGAGACAGGGCCTCTAACCGGAAATTGTAGATGTCTAGTAGCAAGCGATGACGGTGGAAGCATCGTCGGATCATGAACCAATGGACCCTGTAGATGTCACTTAACGGATGGGCGTCCGGTAAGAGTTCACTGGGGGCATCCACTGGATATTCCTGGAAATGCTCGATGTCGTCAGGCGTATGTGGAACAGTATCACCGATGTTCGGTTGGATATCTGGGCCCTCTTCGACTGTAGACACAAGCAAACTGGGCATGGGCTCGGTGCTCGGCAAGTGTTGGGTGGCTGGGATCCTCTTCAGTGGGACTGACCTTCCTGGGTTCCTCTTCAGTGGAAAGTGGTCGCCCATGCCGTGGTGACGGACCATGAATCAAACGCTGATGCTATCTTAACTGATTGAGCCGTTTGAAGAGTTGATCACATTCATTACGTTGTTCCGTCGCGCCCTCGTGGAGTGAGCGTTCGTGGCGCCGTAAAGCATCTTCCCGATTAAATGATCGTGCGCAGGTTATACAAGTATACCGTGCGCCCTTGTGGATGGAGGACTCGTGCCGTCGCAAATCTTCTGGGCGACTAAATGGCTTCAGGTAGGTCGAACAAGAGAACATGTCGGCTGCGTATCAGAAAATGCTGAACATTTCCGGCAGCCCACAAGAACTCTCCTACGTTGTTCTTCCCAACAATCAGCGCATCGCTGCCCTGTACACTCGGGTGCGCTCTTGTGACATGTCTAGCATTGCGTTATACAATATATGTCCTGTATTCTACAATATGTGCCCTGTTATACCATATTTGCCCTCTATTATACAATATATGTCCTGTATTATACCATATCTTTGCTGTATTATACAATATATGTCATGTATTATACCATATCTGTCCAGCATTATACAATATCTGTCCTGTATTATTCAATATCTGTCCTGTATTATACAATATCTGTCCTGTATTATACAAACTATGTCCTGTATTATACCATATCTGTGATGTATTATACCATATCTGTGATATATTATACAATACCTGTCCTGTATTATACAATATCTGTCCAGTATTATACAAAATCTGTGCTGTATTATACCTTATCTGTCCTGTATTATACCATATCTGTCCAGTATTATACAATATCTGTCCTGTATTATACCATATCTGTGCTGAATTATACAATATCTGTCCAGTTTTATACAATATCTGTCCAGTATTATACCAAATATGCGCTGTATTATACCTTACCTGTGCTGTATTATACCATATGTCGTTGTACCATATATGTCCTGTACTATACAATATATATCCTGTATTATACCATAACTTTGCTGTATTATACAATATCTGTCCTGTATTATACCATATCTGTGCTGTATTATACAATATCTGTCCAGTTTTATACAATATCTGTCCAGTATTAAACCAAATATGTGCTGTATTATACCTTATCTGTGCTGTATTATACCATATGTCGTTGTACCATATATGTCCTGTACTATACAATATATGTTTGTATTATACAATATTTGTCCTCTATTATACCATATCTGTCATGCATTATACCATATCTTTCCTGTATTATACCATATCTGTCCTGCATCAGACTAAATCTGTGCTGTATTATACAATATTTGTCCTCTATTATACCATATCTCTCATGCATTATACCACATCTGTCCAGTATTGTACCATATTTGTCCTGTATTATACAATACCCATGTCCAGTTTGCTTGTGTCTACAGTCGAAGAGGGCCTAGATATCCAGCCGGACACCGGTGATACTGTTCCACACACGCCTGACGACATCGAGCATTTCCAGGATGATCCAGTGGATGCCCCCAGTGATCTCTTACCGGACGCCCATCCATTAAGTGACATTTACAGGGACCATTGGTTCATGCTCCGTCGATGTTTCCACCGTCATCGCCCGCTACTAGACATCTACAATTTCCGGTTAGAGGACCTGTTTCGGCTCTTCAAGTACGTGGAAGCCATTTTCAACGATCAAACTACGGCCTTCAACTTCAATCTGGCGTTTGGTTATGTGCTGCAGCATAAGGAGACGGACCAAGTCCGATACTTTTACCCGAGCAGTAACATCCGGGTATTTGACCTACCGTTTACCATTACGGATAGGGCATCGCTAGAGACCGTGCTGGCCTAAGTGGACCAATTGGATGTGTTGGAATGGGCCCAACAACAACGCCCCAACACCCAACACCCAATGGGTCGTAGAGGGTGACCAATGTCACGTTTTTCGTTACCAAGCTGACCGACCACCCCATCGGATGAATGTATTCATCCATGCACTGATAGGTACTCAGAATGCGCAAACAACTATTTGAGGAAATGTTGCCTCAACGGTATCCTGGCCTGCCCAACGACGATTAGAACAAACGGATCAGAGCGAACATGGCCGAAGATGGAACTTTCTGAAATGGCGACTTCTGATTGGACAAGAGCAACCGAGAATACATCTAACGGGGAAGAAAGAATATGACAGATGCAGCGCCAAATGGCGGCCTCTGATTGGACAAGAGGCTACTTGTATTGTAAACATACCCAACGCAGCTCCCCCAGCTTGGGTATGACGTACTGGAGGCGAGAATAAAATGATTGATCTGTCATCCTTGTTGTTGGTGTTGTTCTCTCACCGGTCTACAGCATGGGCGTTAAGGCGTAACGACAGGCGTTGACGGGCGTCACCGCATTTCGATGAATTAGTGTCAATTTCATGGACTATCTTGAAAATCAGAGCTTCAGGGCTAATTCACCAGGGCGTTGAAGTGTTAAGATTGGCGTTGGCAGGCGTTGATACAAGGTGACGCCTCGCACGACGCATTCGGACCACGGATGGTCCATCTCTATCCCAAACGCTTTCCTACACACCCCAAAATATCCGCTTTCGCTAATACTTTTACTGATGACGTCACCAATGACGTCACAGATCACATGGGCATGCCTCAAATCGTGGTCTACATACCGAGAGCTACAAAATGACACCCCACACGACGCATTCGGACCAAGGATGGTCCCTCTCTACCCCAAACACAACCCCACGCACCCCCAAAATAACCACTTTACTTACTACACCCAACTGTGTATGCGCAGATTGACGCGACTTGCAATAAAAAGCACGCCATTCTGACTCCACCCCACAAAAGCTTCACTTTGACACCTCCCACAACCCATTTGGACCAATAGTGGTCCATCTCTACCCCAAACACACCCCACGCACCCACGAATGTCTGCTTTCTATATTACGACCAGACTGCGCATGCGCAGAATAATGAAAACGGACGATACATTAGTCCAGTCGGATGCTCCTCAACCAGAGCTTGAAAATAAGACCTCATACGACACCATCGGACCACTAGGAGCTCACATAGATCCCAAACGTCCACCCAGCACTATTTGCTCACTACGCATGCGAGCAGTAACTTTTTCAAAAAAATTCACCGCTTAGCTTCGGGACTACGCCCATCGTGTTCTACGTGGTGAGACGTGAAGAATAAGATCTCACAACCCATATCGCAATGTCCAGGAGTAAGTTTCCTAGTATGCACCTATCCACTGGGCCAGTATGGGCCTATATACAGACCTACCCGGTACCGGGACATTTCGAAAAAAATCCCATCGTGTTTTACGTGGTGAGGCGAAGAAAACAAGACCCCACAACCCACAGTAAAATCCACAAAAATAACCACCCGCATACCCCATACAGGCATTTTCCAGTATAGATGCAAATGTTCGAATCATTCTCCTATTGTTGAGGTAAAGTCCGTGTTTCGCATTCTATATTTTCGGAGTCCTCATTTTACATACACCCACCCATGACTTGATAGGCAGGCCCGATAAGCCGGAGACCGATATTAGCCCTTTTGGACCTGGTTGATAGAAATTTTCCCCTATTTTAGGGGTAAAGTCCGTGTTCCGCTTTTTATATTTTCTTATATTTTCGGGACAAATCCTCAATTTACATGCACTCACCAATTACGTGATCGCCCTGGACGAGCGCTTCACTTTGACACCTCACTCGACCCAATCGGTCCACCAGGGGCCCCTCTCGCCCCGAAATGTCCCGAAGATTTGCGATTTGCGATTTGCTCTCCGCGTATTTGGGACTAATTTCTATCCGCGGAGGCTTTTTCCCGCGACCGCATCCTCGCCAGGCCGCATCACCGCGGAGGAATACGTGACCGGAAGTCCTGGAACTATAGTGACCTTGACATCTTGATCAAGTGATCTTCCCGTGACCTCCCCAAAAATGCCAAAAGTAGGTTAAGTTGACTTTACCCGTCTTTTACATACTACTTACGTCTTCACGTTGTGCACGTTTAGTCGCAGCCTCTATACACCATTAGGCGCATTTCCACAGTTAGACGCAATTTTCTACACGATTAGGCGCAACGCATAATTAGGCGCAAAATGATTTCCACGAAAAAGCGCATTTCCACCATTAGAGGCATATTTCTCACACGAATAGGCACATTTCCACAATTAGGAGCAAATCTCCTACACGAATAGGCGCAGTTCCACAATTAGGAGCATTTTTTCTACTCGATTAGGCGCAACGCAGAATTAAGCGCAAGATGGTTTAAATAAGTAGGAGAAGTTACACGATTAGACGCAGCCTTCTTACACGATTAGGCGCATTTACACAAATAGGCGCAAATTCCGTACACGATTAGGTGCAGTTCGACAATTAAGCGCAAATTTCGTACACGATTAGGAGCAGTTCCACCATTAAGCGCAAATTTCCTACACGGTTAGGCGCAACACGTTATTAGGCGCAATTCTTTTACACCATTTGGCGCTGACACGATTAGGCGCAAATACACGATTAGGCCCCCTACAGGTTAGGCCCCCCACACCCCCTCCCCCATCAGAATAGATAAATACACTACACCTACAGAAATACTAGGGCCAATATCTCCTACCGAAATAAACCAACAAATAGTGCAGCCTGTGAGGTCGCGACCGGGTTGCAGAGGGTGGCGACCGGGTCGCACAAGGTCGTATAATCGCTTTACACGCGCTGAAGATACTACCGTACAACATTCGCAGACTGCACTAGAAGACGGGGCATAGCAGATAAATCGTGAAATTTGTGAGGTCGCGACCGGGTCGCAAAAGGTCGCGACCAGTTCATAAAGGGTCGCGACTGGGTAGCTAATGTCGAGACCGGGTCGCAGAGTGTGGTGACCATCGTTGTACATATGATCGCAGAGGCGATTATAACACATAATTTACCCAAGTAAATGTCGTGACGACTATAGAGGACGAGCCTAACGCGTATTCCTACCTGAAGGGTCGTTTCTATAGACGGGTTGCAGCAGCCGTGAGGGTCGAGATGCCGTGTTAAACTTATCTTATACTTAGCCGACTGGTGAGCCGACATAGTTATGGTCGGGCTCCGACGACTGGGGGTGAAGAAGACGTACGGGCCGCCACATCCGTGGAGGAGCTCCAACCACTGGGGTAGTATATATTTGGTGAGCGTTACAGCTGTAACGTTCCAGCGACGAAAGAAGACGATTAAGAGCAGTCACTACCGTGGTACGGGCTCCAAATACAGAGGGTATCATATATTGGGTGGGCGTTACAGACGTAACGTTCCAACGGAGGAATAAGACGATTAAGAGCAGCCATTGCTGTGGTACAGGCTCCAACAACAGAGGGTGTTGTATCGGATGAGTATCACCAACGTGACTCCGTCGACTTGCCCACAGACGAGTCGCGACCGGATCGAATAGGTCGCGACCGAGTCGCAGTTACAGTTATCGTGTGAGGAAAAAGGCCAGCAATCAGGCGGACTTTATCTCGCGAAGAGAAGAAAAGGGCCAGCAACCAGGCCGCCCTTGATTACGCGAAGAGTAGGGCCAGCAACCAGCCGCCATTGTACGCGAAGAGAAGGACCAGCAACCAGGTCGCCCTTATACGCGACGCGCGTACCCATACATATATATATATTATAACTGTCCATTAATTGTAAATTATATGTACACACTCTCTTATATTAATAGGGGCAGAACGGTAAGATTATATTCATCACTCTCATGGTATTTGTACATAACATCAAGTTTATTAGCATACTCTCCTAGTGTCTGTACATATATGTAAATACTAATCTTTTGCATAACGTTAGATCTCCTTAAGGCCCATTTTCACGATGCAATTTGTAGTAACAACTCGGCGGGGGAATCCCCCGATTTGTAGCATGCAACTAATCGCATGAAATAGGACCTGCCCTATTTCATACGACTTGTAGCATACGACACGAGTGTTCTCACGATGCAACTGAGTTGTATGCTACGAGTTGTTACTACAAATCGCACCGTGAGAATGGGCCTTTAGACACTCCGTCTAAGCAACGCGGTTCTATCCTATTATTTGTAATCGCGTATACCATCTGTGCAGGATATACCATAATAGACCTTTACATCGGCGTCAGACATCCTTGTAGGGTTGTGATCATCTGTTCTTACCCCGGTTCTCTACTCGTTGAGGGGGGCTATCTACGGTGGGCAATCTCGGTTAAACTAGAACTCCGAATAAGGATGTCATTTTGATATATAATTCTATATTTCAGGACTTGTTTAGGCCATCATCAGGAATACATATAAACACACAAAGCATACATACTTATATATATACAGGTTGTAGTTAAAATATGCGGTAAATTTACAAGCTGGCATTGTGAGCTCTAATAATGAACAGTACAAACTGTTGCGGCACAAAGGTGTGAAAGTGTTCAGTACATGAACCGTCCATACACATGATGTAGACTATCTGAACACAATTAATTCTTTTGATGCTTTATTCATTCCAATGTTTTACATTTTCTTTTTGATTGGCATTTACATATTTATTCGGAGAGAATCTTTACTCTATTTACATATTTATTCACTAACCCATGGAATACATTGCTAAGTGTACAATAAGTTAGTGAATAAATATCTAAATGCCCCGGGTCCCCGGCGTACACCTCCACGCCCAGAGTCGTAGAAGCGAGTACTGCCCGAAGATGCGACCATTCGGAAGTTGCGTCGCGACCACCGGAGACCGTGCACGACCAGGTCGCAACCACCCCAATAGACCAGCTTATACGGGAAAAGACTACCGCCGTGGTTAAAACAACGGGGACGGAGGCGACCACGGTTAAATCCAGCGTAGAAGTGCGACTTTCAGTGGCTGATACCAGTGAGAAGGCCACAGTCACGACCATCCCTGTTTCTCGTAAGACGTTGGTTAAGGCTTCGACCTACGATGAGAGTACGCCGTGGAGAGATCACCTGGTACATTTTGAACATTGCGCTGCCTTGAACAGGTGGACGCCGAAGAAAAGGGACAGCGCTTGGCCGTATCCCTATGGGGACCAGCACAACAGGTCCTCCCCAGTCTGAAGATGAAGCCAGGAGATTCAAGTTACACCAGACGGTGTGATGCCTTGGAGAGACGCTTCGCCCCGCCAAACCAAACGAAAGCTGTATAAGTCTAAGCTGAAGTCGAGGCGACGACAGAAGGGAGAAGGTCTAGCCGAGCTGGGCCAAGCTCTGGTGAGACTGCACCAGATGGCTTACCCAGACGCCGGACATTCATCGAAGACTTTGCGACCGTGGCGCATCCCTTCATCAGCTTACCCATAAGGAGAGCTTTGTGTGGACAGAGGATTGTCAGATCGTATTTCAGACCCTGAAGGAGAAGATGATAGCGGCGCCCATCCTGGCCATGCCCGACGTGGCTAAGCCGTTTATCCTGGACACGGATGCCAGCGGCTGGGACATTGGGGACGTTTTGTCTCAGGAGGTCGACGGACAGTAGAGAGTGGTGCCCTATGGCATCAGGGTGCTCACCAGGACTGAGAAAGCATATTGCGTGACAAGGCGCAAACTCTTCGCGGTGGTCCAATTCGTCAAGTCGTTCCGACATTAAGTTTTTACTGCACACTGACCACGGGCCCTTGAGGCGACTCATGAAATTCAAAGAGCCGGAGGGCCAACTCGCAAGATGGGTTCAAGCTTTGTCAACATATCAACTTGACATTGTGCATCGCCCTGACCGCAAGCATCAGAACGCTGATGCGATGAGCAGACATCTATGTAAGCGGTGTGGTCGTTCCTCGGAGACCGAAAACGGAGAGACTGCGGCAGCGAGAGTTGTGACCGTAACTACCCCCAACGATGAATTGACGGCGGGCCAAGCTGCAGACCCGAGCTACTGCTGGTGATTGAATGGGTGAAGGCTGGGACCAGACGTCAGTGGGACATAGCATGTCAACACAGCGGCGTGAGGAAAGCTCTGTGGGGAGCGTAGGACACCTTGGCCATGGAAAGAGACCTCCTAGTGCAGCGTTGGTATGAAGTTCGGGACCTGGAGAAGGCCAAGTTACTGGTAGTCCAGAGGGCCCTCCACAACAGGATACTCACGGAATATCATGACAGCCCGACTGCAGGACATCTCGAGGTTTCAAGACTCTCAAGAAGGTGCGACATACCTGGATTGGCCTGCAGCGAGACGTTCGACAGTGGTGTCGAAGCTGCGACACTTGTAGCCGGAGGAAGCAGGCCGGAAAGAAACCCCGAGGACAGCACCGCGGGATGATTACGGGATGTCCCGGAGAGCGTATCGCCGTGGACCTGATGGGTCTTCTTGCCCTGACGGCGAGAGGAAATTTGCACATAGTAGTCTGTGATTATTTCATGAAATGGGTGGAGGCTGCCGCGCTTCCAGACCAGGAAGCAGAGACGGTGGCACAGGCTGGTATCGACTTGTACGTCAGCCGGTTCGGTGTTCCCTCTCTGATACACTCGGACCAGGGCGGAGCTAAAGTGACGACTTTCCTACAGACCAGTCACGACCAGGTCGCAGAGGGTCGCGAGCGGGTCGCAGTTACAGCTATCGTTTGAGGAAAAGGGCCAGCAACCAGACCGCCCTTTATCACTCGAAGAGAAGAAAAGGGCCAGCAACAACGCTGCCCTTTATTACTCGAAGAGGAGAGAAGGATCAACAATCAGGCCGCCCTTGTGTGACGGGTCACTATTTAGGCTAAGCTAATGAGAGTGACCTTCCCTGACGTAAGCTCTCGACTGAAAAGAGTTACGTTCGTGTCGATTGCGTAATTCGCTGAAGCGGGAAAGTTTTATCCGGCTGCACGAAAAATCGGTCACATACACTCCCCTGGGTTTTTTTTTATTCGGCAGATTAAGTTCCATTTCTGTGACATTAGAAATTAGTAGTGGTAAAATGGGGTCACACATCAGTGGATTTATGATGTGCTTGTATTCCTCCAGGAACTGTGATCTATAGTCAGAGCAGCTAACTGTGTGTATACGGAACGAATACAAATGTCCAGAAGCTGAATAAACATTCTATTAGGCAAATAAGTGTTTTCTTCCTTTGATCCAAGGATCTAATAGGCCATTGTTTCACCCCCATTCACACTGGTGTCAGAAGTGGGATAAAGGAAGTTATTAAACAGCTGCAACGCTATTAAAGAGAAAAAACCAGGGTCGAGTTGTATCACCGTCTGTACTGGAACAAGATGGCTGACGGTGAAGCGGCGGATGTTGGTGCCTTACGGCAGGAAGTGGAACAGTTGCGGTTGGCTCTAGCAGCTGCCACTGGTGAACAAGAGGCTCGAGAACAGCGTGTCTGAACAAAAATAGTACTGCCACCATCAGTTAAATTGCCCTACTACAGTGGGAAGGATGATCCATTGGTATGGATTGAAAGGGCAAGGCGGACACTATCTTCACAACAGTTAGAAGGCGAAGCTGGTGTGTTGTTTTTGCGGGACTATCTTCAAAGCACTGCAGAAGAAGAAATTCGACATCAGAGACCGGATACGCCAGACGGGCTTTTTGAAATCCTTAGGGCTGTCTTTGGCAGTCGTGCGTCAAGACCGCAGTGCTTGACCGAATTCTATAATCGGACACAAACTTCGTCAGAGACAATAACCGAATATTCTCATGCTTCGGTGTCAATCGCAGACAAGATTGATGTGACTACAGCAGAGCGGGAACGCCTTCCGAGGGAACAGTTTGTGGAGGGTGTTCGACCTGTTCCGATACAGAAATTCTTGAAACGCCGGTGTAGAGACAATAATAGACTGACTTTCCTTCAATTGCGGGAAGTGGCTCTAGAGGAGAGCGAAGAGTCCCCAACTTGCAAGGCGCAAGTCAAAGAACAATCTGCAGAACAATGTGTAATTGCACTAATTAATGAAACCCCTAAATGGGCGAGTGAACTGATAGAAGTCACTAAACAGTTAGTTCGTAGCTAAAGTTCTCAAAGTGTGCCTAAGAAGGAGAATGTTCCTTCACCTTATGTCCCTCCGAATCCCAAGTTACATTGTGTACCCTCAAACCCTAACCCCCAACATCAAGGCACATATAGCAACAGTGATAGGGACTTTAAATGCTTCTACTGTTTGAAAAATGGACACAAGAAACGTCATTGTAGGAAGCGACTGGGGGATCTTCAACAACAAAGGCGAACAGAACAAGACCAAGCCAGTGCAGCCATAATGTCGGCTGTTCAAAGTTGTGCCCCAAACACACAGGACTTATGGCGCCAGGTAGTAGGTAACAGCCCTGAAGTGGAGGTAGAAATAACCGGACATAAATTTACTTGTTTATTAGATACAGGGTCACATGTAAGCACTATAACTGCGTTCTACTATAATGAATTTCTCAGTGACCATCCGATAGAGCCAATCGTATGGCTGAATCTCACTGCAGCTAATGGGTTAGCTTTACCTTATATAGGGTGTCTTGTTACTACAGTCAAAATATGGGGTGCAATCATTAAGGATGTGGGAATTCTGGTGGTAAAAGATCCAGACTGTCTAAATAGTACAAGGCGTCCGGGTCTCATGGGAATGAATATTCTTGGTCACATTTTTAAGTTTCAGCCAGTGCCAGTACAAACTGTTACTGCTGATCAACCGAAGCAAAGGTCCAAATTCGTTCGCACAACAGGAGATGAAGTATTGATTCCTGCATCCACCATTGCTAGAGTGAGATATACAGGAGTACCTGCAGAGAAACACATTCTACTTGAGCCTTTGCGTCAGCAGCCAGTGGGTGGCAAATTGGTGGTTGATCCTCCTCTCTCAGATGGGTACGTGGAAGCCATGAATGCGACAGACCAGGATATGTGGTTACCCCATCGGACCAGGCTGGGTATAACGCAGGACTGTTCATTAGCAGAGGAGCTACAAATTTCTTTGGAGGTCAACCGAATCACTGTGGATGCGGTCAGGGAAGACATTTCCAGTTTCGTCCGTACCCCTCGGTTCGATAACTTCGATGGAACTCCAGAAGAGTTTGTGAGGGCGACCGATCTATTCAAGGACCATGGTGATGTGTTTTCTCCAGGTTTGGGCAAGGTGCAGACAACGAGACATCGGATTCACACTACAGATGAGATCCCTGTGAGCATGCCTTATCGCAGGCTACATCCAAATCTGGTAGGAGAGGTCAAGTCGCATCTTCAAGATCTCTTGGATCAGGGAATTATCAGGCACAGTGAGTCCAGATATGGAGCCCCTCCCGTGCTCGTGCGCGAGAAAAACGGAGAACTTCGACTCTGCATAGACTATCGAAAGCTGAATGCTAAAACGGTTCGCGATGTCTACCCCATACCCAGGATCGAAGAATCACTGGATGTGATGTCTGGTGCGCGTTACTTCTCAACGATGGATTTGAAATCTGCATACAATCAGATTGAGGTTGGAGAAGAAGACAGGCCTAAGGCAGCATTTAGGGCTCTATTTGGGCATTCCGAATACAATCGTATGCCTTTCGGGTTAACAAACGCGCCATCACTTTTCAACGTTTGATGACATTCTCTAGATAACGACTTTAGAACGATTATTATGGATTAAGAATACTGATCAGCGATACGGATTTTATATTTTTGGAACATCATGATGTCTTGTCGGCATCATTGAAAACCGTTGACCGCTTCTCTCTTGCAGGAAACTAGCCTATGTTTATGTATACTATGACTGTCTTTTTTGAATTTGGTGCTATACTGTTATATGGATAGGGAATAGGTCTTTGGATTATGGACGCGGATATTCTTTAATGGACGACGGCTGAATTATGAATGACGGACTAGACGCTTGTATTCCACGAAGACTTGATGGAACATATGTTTGTAAATCTTGACGATATAATCATCTGGTCATCGACCATGACGGAACATATGGATCGCTTGGAGACTGTCCTGAAAAAGTGACAGAAACACGGGTTGAAAGCCGAGCTTGACATTCTAGGACATGTGGTGTCCAGTGCTGGAGTATCTACTGATCCGGAAAAGACCCAAGCAGTGACAAATTGGCCCACTCCGGTGACCTTACGAAAGCTGCGTACATTCCTCGGATATCGCAGCAGATGCCTTATCACTGTTGCCAGAAACGGACCACATGACAAGCACTGTTCAGAGTCAGATGGATGGAGTACTTGGGAGTACTGTATTATTGGAAGAGCTGCAAGATACAGCGCTGCAGAGCATCTGTGTATAGATCAATACAGTAGGAGCAGCTGCAGAAGCTGGAACAACTGAGTTCTCCACTGGGCTGCCCTGCTGGGACAGTGAAAGTTTATCGAAATATCAATCTGGGGACCTCGTGATCGGTAGGTTGATACACTATAGGAAACTGGGTCGTCGCCCTGCCGTGGTTGAACGTTCCAATGAATCTAAGCCGACGTTACTATTACTGAAACTGTGGGAGCGTGTTGTCCTCCGCAAGGGAGTGTTATTCCGCCGCACCAAAGGGAACAACGGCGAGATCCAACTCAAATTGTTACTGCCAACATGCTTACGAGGAAAGGTCCTACATGATCTTCATGACGCGGCAGATCATCCAGGAGCAGAGCGCCTCGAAGCACTAGTGTGCGAACGGTGCTGGTTTGCTGAGATTGCGAGACATGTCGAAACTTACCTGAAAGGTGTACTCGTGGAAAGGGACCGTACATACCTCCAAAGACTTTCTTGGGAAGACTCTTCGCGACAAAGCCACTAGAAATTGTTCAATGGACTTCACAATGATGGAAAAAGCTCAAGGCATGGAAAATGTGACAGATTGGTTCACGAAATTTACTATCACTGTTCCTACTCGTGATCCTACAGTTGCCAAGGTGCTCGTACGTGAATGGTTTACTCGTTACGGCGTACCGCAAAGACTGCACTCCGATCAACTTTGAGGCGGATGTGATCACAGAGCTATGCAAGCTCTACGGGATTCGTAAAAGCAGAACTACGCCCTACCATCCCGAAGGAAACGGCCAAACAGAACGTTTTAACAGAACCCTTCACAATGTTGTGTACGTTGCCGGAAAACATGAAACGACGTTGGCCAGATCATTTGCAAGAACTGTGTTTTGCGTACAACGCTACTCCACACGCGAGCACTGATACACACCATACTATTTGTTATTCGGGCGAGAGGTTAATCTCCCTGTGGATCAACTCCTAGGAGTAGGACAGCCGGATGATCACTGTACTGAAGGTGATGACATCTACAGCGAGTGGGTATTCATCCACCAAGCGCGACTCTGGCAGGCCCGCCAACATGTGGGACGCGTACCCATACATATAAATATACTATATCCATTAACTGTAAATTGTATGCGCACACTCTCTTATATTATTTGGGACAGAACGCTAAAATTATATGCATACACTCCCATTGTATTTGTACATACCATCAAGTTTATTTGCATACACACTCCTAGTGTCTGTACATAAAAGTAAATACTATTTCTCTGTATAACGTTACCGTACATCTCCTTAGACACCCCGTCTAAGCACAGGCGCCGGCCCTAATAATGTTAGTCCCTTAGACACCCCGTCTAAGCACAGGCGCGGGCCCTAATAATGTTAGTCCCTTAGACACCCCGTCTAAGCACAGGCGCCGGCCCTAATAATGTTAGTCCCTTAGACACCCCGTCTAAGCACAGGCGCCGGCCCTAATAATGTTAGTTTCAGTGAAATAAAAGCGAAATGTCAGTATATGAAATGTTGTTGTTGTTCTTGTTGTTGTTTACGTACGACAACACGGCATATACAGATATAAACACGACATATGATATTCACTAATTCATCTTTAATCAACCAAAGGAACTCGTACGATAAGATGGACAAACGGCCCGGCGAGCAATCTATTCACAGCGGATCACGTGACTCCAGTGGAATTGAATGGATTCGGGTTGACCGCCGATAGCGCGGTTTGTGAGGCCAAGCATATTTTACTCGCGGATTTACACCCTTTTCCCTCTTATTAAATGATGCTGTTATTATATGATATCTTCGTGCCTTCTGTGTTACGTTAATGCCGTTAATTGCATAAATAAAAAGTTGAATACGGAAATGAAATGGACTCGTTACTCGCTGAATTGAGTGTCCGCAAGTCTCATTTTTTTAAGAGAAACAACGACGTCATTTTTGTTTTGGCGTATTCAATATACTGTAAATATACCCTCCTGTGCGGTAGGTGACGAGCATCCTATATGGCGTTCGACTGACAACCATGCACAATATGGTGAATAAGGGCAATCAGCAATGTTTAATGTTCCGAATGCACATGCTCTTAGTTCATCGGGCCCATAATAACTGTTGCATGACCAGTTTCAGTTGACCGAAAGGTCATTCTGGGTTTACACTGACCACCAACTGCACAAGCACCACGTCTTTACTGCTGTCGTCGGCAAGGATTAAAATGGATTCGCTATGGTCACAAACTGCATTTTGTCGACTGACCCATTATGATTGGTCAACAGATAATTTTCTCATTTGGCCTTTATTTCGTCAACATAATGACAAGACCATTGTTGATATCGCCTACATCCCAAAGGGTAGTAAATATTCTTCATCATGGACATATATATATTTATGCACGAATTCAATGCACAGAATTAGTTCCCTGAGACCACTTTTGATACGACTAAATACTAAGTTGATCAAATCAGTCACGCGGGCAAAGCTAGCACATGAAGAGAGAAGTTCGCAACATTTGCGGAATATTATATCTTGAGATATAGACCATTTCCACTCATTCTTCCTGCTAACAAATAATCACATATATACTGTAATCATGGAGAAAATCGAAAAATGCATAAAACTATTGAAAGATTTTGGACGAATATTCTGGGATTCGAACCAGCAGATCATTCAATCAAAACGATAACTCTTCTCGCGATTCTATCCATTCGGCCCAGCTCATATACATATAACATTGCTCCAACTATCTTATTTGAAATTGAGCACCAAATAACCAAAAACAATATTCCATAAAGTTTCATTTTTTATATGAAGATAAACGATAACCAAAACGTGCTTTGTTGAACAACTAGGGATTCAGAAGAAGACTGTTATGTGTGAATATTTTTGTGGTTATAGTTTATCTTCATATATTTACAGATGGGCAAACCGTGCTTTTTCAACCCAAAACTATCAATTTCACACAAACCTACCACTTTGGAGAGCTCTTGATGAAAAACCATGGCACTCATGCTCCTAATATTTCAAAGAGAGTTAAAAAACATGTCATAGTTTATGCTAATCGAGACGAGCATTTCATATCTTAAGTTTCAGTTTTCATCTACAATCGTACCTCACCTGGGGCGGTTTGTCCACCTTAACGTACAAGGTCCTTTACATAATTATTTCAGCTGCCTGTGGTCTAAGCCACCCGGTTCTATCCTATTATTTGCAAACGCGTATATACATAGGGCCTACTATTTGTGCAGAATATATCATAATAGACCTTGCCATCAGCGTCCGTCATCCTCTCTTTGAACCCCGGATCTCTACTAGTGATGGGAGCAATTCCAGTTATTGATTCGTTTTTCGTAAACACCACGACTGGTCCTGCTCGTACACGTACATCAAGAAAAGTACTTTTCCATCTTCAGCTGGCGGAATTGTGAAATGTACACTGGCCTTACACGTACTTTACTGAATATATGGGATCCTAGCCTCAGTGGTCAAGGGGACATAATTCATTGTAGTATTTTCAGTTGGCGCTCTTTGTGGTGGAGACGGAAAAGTAACCCCGCACATATCGTGTATTTTTTTTTTAGTGAGTCCATTTGAAAAATCCCCCAGACAGCCTGAGACAAAGTTGAATGTGACATGCTTGATCATTCACTTGACTGTAGTCTCAAACTATTGTTTAGTCGTATGTCATAGTTTCCAAGTAATCAATTGAAAAGCTTAAAACGTTTGACCCCATGTAGGTCTAGTAGTGGTGTCGGAAAATGGGGTATCTATAATTAGTTTCAGTATGGTACCATGATTATAACGTTTAGGCCACGCCCATCACGAACTTAAACGAGCAATTTCAACTATTGAAAACAGTGAACTGGTGTCATTTTATGTGAGAAATAAACCAAACCAACCAAACTAAATTTTCATTTGTAAAAGGATTATCAATAAATATTTTGATTTCCATGGGCCCATACCATAACCGGATCAACATAGCTTCTATTTTCTGGTTTGTAGTTGTCTCTAATACTTTACTTTATTTCCATACATGAATACATATAGAAACATAAAAATATATGTACATATATCAATGATAGTTAAAAACAATGCCATGTACAAACAAGATTATCACAATTTCCAGGTAAACGTGCACATACGTACTGCATACAACTCTAACAATACAGAATAGTTATTTGGGATAGGCTTAGCCTGTTTCCATACCCTAATACAATATTTAACTTTGATAATCTTCAGATTCTCTCTGTATGATGGAGAAGAAGAGGTCTACAATAATGTTTGTGGGGATGAATTGTGTGGATATCAGCCTGACATGTGAGGGTTATCCTCCCGAGGACACTGATAATGAGTGAGTATACTTCCCTACCCCATCCTTATACTCCGTTACTCCACCCGTATCCTCTGCTACCCTATCCTTATAATCAACTACTCCATCCTTATACTCCCCTACTTCATCCTTATACTCCGCTACCCTATCCTTATAATCAACCACCCCATCCTTATACTCCCCTACTCCATTCTTACATGTATACTCCGCTACCCTATCCTTATAATCAACCATCCCATCCTTACGCTCCCCTACTCCATTCTTATACTAGCTACCCTATCCTTATAATCAACTAACCCATCCTCATACTCACCTACTCCCATCTACTCACCTACTCCATTCTTATACTCACCTATCCCATCCTTATACTCACCTACCCCATCCTTATCTCACCTACCCCATCTTTATACACACTTACCCCATCCGTGCTCACCTACCCATCCTTATACTCACCTACCCCATCCTTATCTCACCTACCCCATCCTTATACACACTTACCCCATCCTTGTACTCGCCTACCCCATCCTTATCTCACCTACCCCATCCTTATACTCACCTACTCCAACCTTATACAGACTTACCCCACCCTTATACTTACCTACCCCATCCTTATACTCACCTACCCCATCCTTATATTCACCTACCCCATCCTTATACTCACCTATCCCATCCTTATACTCACTTATCCCATCTTTATACTCATTTACCCCATCCTTAAACTGACATACCCCATCCTTATCTCACCTACCCCATCCTTATACACACTTACTCCATCCTTATACTCACATACCCCATCCTATTCTCACCTACCCATCCTTATACTCACCTACCCCATCCTCATACTCACCTACCTCATCCTTGTACTCACCTACCTCATCCTTATACTCACCTACCGCATCCTTATACTCACCTACCTCATCCTTATACTCACCTACCTCATCCTTATACTCACCTACCTCATCCTTATACTCACCTACCTCATCCTTATACTCACCTACCTCATCCTTATACTCACCTACCTCATCCTTATACTCACCTACCTCATCCTTATACTCACCTACTTCATCCTTATACTCACCTACTCCATCCCCATTTTCACCTACCTCATCCTTATACTCACCTACCTCATCCTTATACTCACCTACCTCATCCTTGTACTCACCTACCTCATCCTTATACTCACCTACCGCATCCTTATACTCACCTACCGCATCCTTATACTCACCTTCACCATCCTTATTCTCATCTAACCCATCCTTATATTCCCACTCTAAGGCTATCTCTATACTCTCCTATCCCATCGTTATATTCACCTACCTCATCCTTATACTCACCTTCACCATCCTTATTCTCATCTAACCCATCCTTATATTCCCACTCTAAGGCTATCTCTATACTCTCCTATCCCATCGTTATACTCACCTACCTCATCCTTATACTCACCTACTCCATCCCCATTTTCACCTACCTCATCCTTATACTCACCTACCTCATCCTTATACTCACCTACCTCATCCTTGTACTCACCTACCTCATCCTTATACTCACCTACCTCTCCTTATACTCACCTACCGCATCCTTATACTCACCTACCTCATCCTTATACTCACCTACCTCATCCTTATACTCACCTACCGCATCTTTATACTCACCTACCGCATCCTTATACTCACCTTCACCATCCTTATTCTCATCTAACCCATCCTTATATTCCCACTCTAAGGCTATCTCTATACTCTCCTATCCCATCGTTATATTCACCTACCCCAACCTTGTACTCACTTATCTCATCATTGTACTAGCTACACCATCCTTATACATTTGTACTTACCTACCCCATCCTTCTACTCACCTACCCAATCCTTATACTCACCTACCCCTAACTTGTACTCACCTATCGCATCCTTATACCCACCTACCTCACCCTAGCACTGAAGTTGCCCTGGTCTGTATTGCACCAATGTAAGCGTCATATGAGTGTCTTGTGTGCTTTCCTCTGTGTTTAATATGTACATGTAGATGGTGGGTGTCTGATTCCATGTTGCTGGTGATAGCTAGCCTCACACCGCTGAACCAGCACCGCACAAGTTCGAGCCCTGCCAATGAATGTGTGAAACTTTGCCAGTTACTTGCCGACGTGGGGTTGTTCTCTCCCGGTACTCCGGTGCTCCGGCTTTCACCATTCAAACTGGCTGTCACCATATGAGTGAAATAACCTTGAGAGTTGCATTAAATCAAACCGCTTCTCGCCCCCCACCCCCTCCCGCCCCGCTTTAGCGATGCCATCAGTCATGTCTGCTACCCGTTTCTCAGTTACTTCATCCTACTCTGCTACACATATCCTAACTGAGTTTTATACTGATCTAAACCCCCTGCGACGTAAGCTAATTAAGCTACCTTATTTTATTACTTTGTTCATGCACTGTATTATTCATATAAGTACCGTAGTACGATCTTCACAAATCAGCTCTCTGCTCCAGCTGTAATCTTCAGCTCTGAATATGCACTTTTCTAGCTGAGTGTTGAATAATTTTGCTCGTGTATATTCCTTAATCCGTGGCGTCTCAGGTATCTTTTGTCTAACTTTGTCCAATTTCAGCTGTGAGGATATGATGTGGATAAGGGGAGGTAATGCCTCAAACAGTTGCACTGCTCTGGCTTTACTCGGTGGTAATGCTCAATATATGGGCAATTTGGCCGACACATATGAATTACAGTAAGTACATGTACTGCTTCAATCTTGTTCAAAATAAAAAACAAATCTTACATATTATCCTATTTGCTTTATATCTGGTCCAGTCAAACATGTCAGATGCAAAGCTGTTAAATTCACAATTGAATTCTTGTTTGTATATGCGCCCCTCCATTTCGGAAGGAAATATTATAATACCGTCTATCATCTCGTCCATCTGACCACAACCAAGTATCGGTAAATCTTATTTTTCATGAGGTTTGTTGTTCTACTTTCTCTGGTTATCAGGTTATATACGCTTGTGTTGATTTATCATGTCTGTTGTCTAACTTGACTGGTTTGTCAACTTTAGGCATATATTATTTAGTCATTTTGACAGTGGTTAGAAGGAGAGATATAAATATTTTGCTCCATCTTGATGCCCATATTTTGGACTATTGTTATAATCAATCATTAAGTATTAGGTATATTTTTCCTAACCAAAGAAATTTTCATTATATCTTGCATATTTTTTGCTTTATTAGACAACAAAATGGCCGATTGAAATTTCCCTTCTGTCACAAAAAAACCCATTTTTTTGCTCCCCCAAAATTCTACTTGGCTGTTATGTAATTATTATTAACTGTAAAGATTTCTCCTATATAGTACGTGTAGATATTTAGGCAAGTAATTATTTTTTCTCTGGTTAATTACTTAATTACTTGATTACTTAATTACTAAAATCTATACCTTCATTAAGTGTGTCCCAAAGTAACTACTTTATGTAATTCATAACTTTTTCTATAAGTTGGACCCCTGACTGAATAAGGTCGATGAATTTTTATAGAAACACGAGTGCATCCAGAATTTTAAAATCTGATTGGTCAGTTCAAATTTTCAAAAAAGAATCTGGTATTGTTTCATTGGCTTGTGTGAGAAAATCTGTCATATCTCTCTGGCCAAACACAGATTTTCTATAAAACTTCATTCAATAGATCTCTCTCTTGATTCTCTCTGCTGTACGGTACCCTATTTCTTCTAATTATTCAGATGGCAAAACTTCAAGCATCTCTGGGGAGAAATTCTGCTAAAATTCTACAAATTTCACTAGCTATCTTTCCAGGTTCTTGGGATAAACAACATATCCATGCCACCTCAGTTGACATAGAGATGTTTTTTCTGCTTCTAAGTCTAAAAATGCTATTCGAAAAATTAGAAGAAATAGAGTAATGTTATAATTTTGCAATTAGGCCCTGGCATCTCATCATCTATGTACACATTTTCATGTGCTCCATTTCAGATTTTTCAAGGACAGTTTTAATGAATGTGGTATAAGCTATGCTGACTGTCCCATACTAAAAGCCGACTGTCCAAAGACAATGGTATTGGTGAATACGGTAAATGGGTCCCGCACCATGTGGTCATACCATTCTGGTCTCCCCGAGCTGAATGCAGACGACTTCAAGACTAAAGTTGACCTAAATTGTGGGAAATACAGATGGATACATTTTGAAGTATGTATCATTGTGGTTAATTTTGTTCCCAATAGAAAGGGAGGTCATTAAATGTGGATTATTTGCTGCGAAATTCTCACCAGCTTGCCTCATCTGATATTTTATTTATTTATTTATTCGCATAATTATAGAGGGTGGTCCTTTCAACCTTAACGGCTGCTCTCCCAAAGAGCATCGTATCGTAACATATCACAAGACAGATGTGTGATTGACAACAGTTAAAATACAATAAAAAATATGCATATAAATAAATATCATCATATTATAGTGGAAAATTTATGGTACATGTAAATCACTTAATTCAATCACCATATTAAAATTCAATCATTTTGTGGACATAATTCAATCAGTTGTTTTAATAAATTTGATCTTTGAAATCATTAAAATAACACAAAAATAATGGATTTAGACCATTTTGTCAACTTCCTGTTTCAATAAAATTTGATTACCCCCTGATTTGTTTAGTGAGAAATGTCACTTCCTTTGATTGAATTTTTAGAGAATTCATCATAGCACTTAAGGACAAGATTGACACTTATCATACCAGGACAATCTATCATGGAGTAGGCAAAGTGCCTCCCAGAAGCTATGTTTGATTTTATCATGGGTAATTCAGGGGCCATTCAAATATTACGTACCCCCTCCCCATATGCAAAATTTAACCCAGCATACATAGAAAAAAATCCTGATTTTTAGACCCCCACTCCACCCCTCACTGCGTACGTAATACTTGAATGCCCCATAACAACATAATGGATATCACTGAGGACAGGCGCATCACTTATCTGGTGCCTCACATGGCCGGCATTTCCAAGCAAACTATTTGTGCATGGGTATTTTTGAGTATATTGTTTAGCATTCTTGATTTTCAGGGAAGACCCAATAATGAGAGTATAGAGGAAATGGTAAGACATGTTCGGAGTTATAACATTACAGTGGCTGAACAGGACAGAATAACATTGTCTCTTGAGATAGAGAAAGCACGAATAACAGAGGCAAGTGAGTTGAGAGGCTGCATTTGTTCTTCCCATGTGGTAACGCTATTCACCCTCATGTGATAATGGTGTCCACCTGTGTCCTTCATGTGATAATGTTGTTCTCCTGTTTTCTCCATGTGGTAAAGTTATTCGCCTGTTTCTTCCATGTGAAAATGCTATTCATCCCTTTCCTCCATGTGATAATGCTATTCATGTGTTTTCTTCATGTGATAATGTTATCCAACTGTTTCCTCCATGCGATGATACTATTCACTTATTTCCTCCATCTGATAATGCTAATCACATATTTCCTCCATGTGATAATGATAATCACACATTTTCTACATGTGATAATGCTATTTAACCATTTTCTCCATGTGATAATGCTGTTCACCTATTCCCTTCATTTGATAATGCTATCCACATATTTTCTCGATGTGATAAGGCCATTCTCCTGTTTCCTTAAGGTGAGAAAGCTCCAGGTGATAATGCTTTTCACATATTTCCTCCATGTGATTATGCTATTCCTGTTTTCTCCTTGTGATAATGATACTCACCTGTTTCAACGATGTGATAATGCTATCCACCTGTTTTGCCCATGTGATAATGCTATTCACCTATTTTCTCCATGTGATAATGCTGCTCATTTGTGTCCTCCATGGCTTAATCTATTCACCTGTTTCCCCCACCACAATCATGTTTTTCACCTATTTCCTTCATGTGATAATGTCATTCTCCTGTTTCTTTCATGTGAAAATGGTGTTCACATGTTTACCCATGCAATGACACTATTCTCGCATTACCTCTTGTGATAATGCTGAATGTTCACCTGCTTTCTCCATGTGATAATTATTCACTTATTTCTTCCATGCGATAATGCTATTCACCTATTTCCCCCATGTGATAATGATATTCATATATTTTCCCCATGTGATAATGTTATTCGCCTATTTCCTCCATTTGATAATGCTATTCACATATTTCCTCCATGTGATAACGTTATTCACCTATTTCCGCAATGAGATAATGCTGTTCACCTGTATTCTTCATGTGATATTGCTATTCACCTGTTTACCTACTAATATTACCTCCATCTGATATTGCCATTCACCTTTTTCCTCCGTGTGATAATGTTATTCACCTATTTCCTCAATGTGATAATGTTATCCACCTATTTCCTCAATGTGATAATGCTGTTCACTTGTTTTCTTCAGGAGGATAATGCTATTCACCTGCCTACCAACTAATATTACCTCCATCTGATTTTGCCATTCACTTATTTAATGTTATTCTCCTGTTTCCTCCATGTGATAATGCTTTTCACATGTTTCCCCATGTGATATGTTATTCACCTATTTCGTCCATGCGATAATGCTGTTCACCTATTTCCTCCATGTGATAATGCTATTCACATATTTTGCCCATGTTATAATGTTATTCACCTATTTCCTCCATGTGATAATGTTATTCACCTATTTCCTTCAGGTGATAATGCTGTTCACCTGTTTACCCACTAACATTACCTCCATGTGATATTGCCATTCACCTATTTCCTCCATGTGATAATATTGTTCACCTGTTTCCTCCATGTGATAATGCTATTCATTATCAGTAATTATTCTAATGGATCTTTACACAAACTCTATGATTGGCTGAACATCAATTTTCATTCACAAGCCAATGAAAATACTCAATTCCTGTTTGAAAATTTGAATTTGCCAATCAAGTGTAGAAATTATAGAACATCCCATGATGCACTGGTATTTCTATAGGACAAATCTGTTGGTGATTTGGCCCCGTAGGGCTTCCGGGGATTGACCTGGGATGTCGTCGTGCACACCGCAGGTCATGGTAAGAATAGGCCTCAGACAACTTGTCATAAGAGGCGGCTAACTGAGGCACCCGTGGGGTTCTCGGGTGTTGAAAAGAATAGGACCCCACCCGTGTGGTTCCCAGGTGTGAAGCGGAATATGACCCAACATCGTGATATGACTGAAATATAGCTGAAAGCGACATTAAATCATATTCACTCACTCACTCACTGTTGGTGATTTGTTTGATTTGAAAGTAATAAATGTTCCCGATATCTTTAATATTGTAGTACACCTACTAAAAGAAGTGGATGTAGCATTCCTGAGTAAAGACTATGCTATGGCGAAAGGCTATTCTAACATGGAAGATGCTGTCAATGGGTTTATACAGTATTGTAGGCCAGGGTAAGTGATATTCTGTCAGAAGTTCTAGGATAAAAAAGTATTTTGTTTCTCGTCAAAAAACCCTCGAAAATAGTGGTATATTTTTCATAATTTATTGAAAATGTATGCGTTCATGTACCACCAAATATCTCACAAGCCAGGCAACTGTGGTGTTTTCGAACCTGTTGTCATTGTCACCATGGTCACATTGAACAAGTGATCTAAATGGTCAATATACACAGGATGTTGCTTCGCTGATTGGCTGAAAAATAGTCGCATTTTCTGTGAAGACTATCCATTCCCATGTGTACCAGGGGAACAGAGGTACCTCTGGTTTTAGCGAGGATGTTTGTGATGCATTTACATGTGAAGTCCATGCAAATGGAGTTCATTAAGCCTGGCGCAGATGAGAGACAGACCCTGAGCTAATGACCTCAAGTGCCTGTTGTCTCAGGGGAGACCTCTCGTATGGTATCAGTGCACACAGTGAGCAAAAAGATCACCAAATCGATTCCAGTTTCCACAGAGCACCTATTTCGAGATCATGTGATCTTTCATGTGACCTGGCCCATTTTAGAAAAATGACGATGACGAATCACATGAACATAGATGCATTTCCATTGGCGGGTCAAATGAAACTGCTAAGTTCTTGGCTTTCATTCACCACACACGGTGAGCATTTCGCCTCTTGAGACAAAAATTATCAAA